>CAKAOH010029140.1:0-42591 GCA_916701665.1 Sebastiscus tertius | reverse complement strand
TATAGTCCAAACCACAAACCACAAAAGTCCAAACCACAAAATTATTCAGTTTACTGTAATTTCAGAAATTAAATCCTTAATTTGAGAACTGGAACCATGACTTGGTTAGCATTGTGCATGAAAAGTGAATAAAAGGATAAATCAGTAATCGAAATGGTTGCTGGCTAATTTTCTGTTGATTAATTATTACTTTCAGCTCAAATTTTACACACAGTCAGGCAATTTAATGTATAATAATTCATCAGATTTTATAAGCTCATCACATTCTTTTTATGTAAACTCTTAATCTGTAAAGTAACATTAACTATAGCTGTTAAATAAATGCAGGGGAGTAAAAAGTACAATATCCCCCTTCTGATTTGTAGTGGAGTATAGAAGTAAAAAGTGCTAAATGGAAATTAGTTAAGTATCTAAAATGTGCACTTAAGTACAGCACTTGAGTAAATGTACTAAGTAACGTTCCACCACAAACAGTAGCAGTTGTGAGCCGCAGCAGTCTAAAATCACAGCTATGGGACCCCTGAATTCCTCTGCGCATGCCTATCTCTGCAGGGTTCCCAGCAAGCTTTGCACAACCTGTGGAAGGACGCGATGTGAAGTCACAGTGCCCGAGCGTCTGGAGCGAGCTCTGACAACAGAGTCACAGCACGCCTTCACTTCAACAAGCTCATAAAAGTCTGTGCAGCTAAAGATAGACACAGGCGGTCAGAGGGACAGCAGTAAATCAGTAGGAGACCCCCGGGGTCCTCGGACGGTGTGGCATAGCTTGCTGCCATTATGCTGATCCTCAGTCTGTCACTGAGCTAAACCCCTCTCAACATGTGACCTAAAGACCGAGCTGCATAGTACGCTCTGAAGCCTTTTACAATACTGTAATGTTCCAAACAATGACCTGAATATGTGTCATCATACCTTTATTTTACTAATAGCTCTGTAGGAGAAGCCTCTCCACGGCTGATCCTTACACCCAAGGGGCCTCCACATTCCTGGCTCAGCTGGACATTCAACAGGCCACCACCTGCAGCATGTCAACAAACTGCACGGAGTTAACAACCCCTCGCCCCCTCACTGTGAAACCATTTACAGCCACCCTAACTGGAAGGTGCTGTAAAAATAGTGTCTGAAAGCACTTACGGGACCTGTTAGTGAACGCTGTCCAGGATTAAAAACAAGCGTGAATTCACAATAGCTGCGATCACGTACGCGCATGCATCCACACTAGGGTTGGGTACCAACACCACTACCCTTAAAGTGATACAGAGTACTTAATTTGATACCCATCATGTGCCACCACTGCATTTATTCCTATCAGACACCACAGGCGGGTAGTATAGCCATACTTTTGAACATTTTGCCGGCATCTCGGCACGCTGTACTGCCAACTCCGTCAAATACACAGGGCTCAACTTCACACCACAGACAACAGGACTTGGGTTGTAGCTGCTGCGGTAGTGGGACAATCACATTTGCATTAGATAGAGGAACGCTTGCGGTGATTGGCTGCCAGCAAAACCATACAAATAGCTGTTTTTATGTAGATCCGGGTACAAAAAAGATCATATGCAGGTATTTGTTTGACTAGAGAAGTTTCGATACTACTTGGTAGTGGGTTATTTCGGTTGATACTTTAAAAGGGACTGTATGGAAGTTTTTACACATATAAACGTTTTTAATCGTTTATTATTACCAATGTGTGAACAGGTTGTACTCTAACCTAAAAAATGAGACCTTCCGCGACTTTCTGGGTTTCCTCTGTGAGCCTGTAGACTGCTTTATTGTGAAGAATGTGGGCCGTTTTTTCCGGGAATATCCAACGGATGTGACGTTGTGCGCGCTCGCGAGTGCCTTTACTCTCTTTAAGACCAACAGATGTTTCGCATGTCTTGTTTCCCTGCTGCTGAGTGAAGTGACGGATTAACTTCAGAGCGAGTAACGTTATCGACTCTGGCTCAGGAGACCAAAACTGCGATGTCTCCCCTGTTCCTTTTGACCACGGTCGGGAGGCTGAAGCAGGAAAAGTTAATGCTAGGATCAACAACAGCCGGGCCTTCGATTCATGGAGAGACCTTTGTTTCGTAAGGTTACATTTCTGCCAAGAATGTGAAATATATAGTGATACTGTGGTTTTAGCTGTCAATCACGTTCAGTCTCGTGTGTGTCGCCTCACTGTTTTTCACCGATGCTTGCTCGCATCTACGTAGTGGAAGCACAAGCACGAGTGCCAGCAACGGGACTGTTGTTGACTTAATGGCCTCAGGTGTCACTGTTAACAAGCAATTTCTGACTCCTACATAGAGCCTCTTTAAAGGTATCGAGTACCGATTCCCAGCCCTAACACACACACAACCTCACAAACACTTGACCTCCATGGCAAAATGAAAAAGGAACCATTAGACCAAAGATGCCTCCCACAAGAGTCTAAGACAAACAGTTCATGAGTTTGGTCATGGTACAGGAATCTGTTTAGAAGTTGTGCTCCTTTGTGTTACAGGCCACTCTCACTACCACATCACCCCCTTTTTTGCCTATTGGCATGAACACAAAGACGCACCTTCGCACCCACACACTTGACCTGACCTCCATGCCAAATGTCAGCCTCCTGGGGTGAAAAAAGCATGTGGGCACCAAAGGGTGGGGAAATTTGAGTGAACTGTAGAGCTGCTGGTCACAGCTAAAAAAAAAATAAAAATAGAAACATCACAGACAAAGAGAGGAGTAACTGAAAATTAAAGTTTAAGATATACAGCAACACAAAGCAAAGAACAGAGATGATACTGCGCAACAAAAAGAGGCAATGCCAAAGAGATTTTGAGGATACAGTTGGAGCTCAAAACAAAAGACGGACGTCTTTGACTGACATTTGCCCACCATGGCTGTGAGTGCTAACAGTGGGGGAAGGAGAGACACGCCGTCTTGTCTCAGCTGTCACTTCAGAGCCTGGGGTGTGAGAAAAAAATGCCCACACTCTCAGTCAAGCTGAGATCCCTACCACCGAAATAATACCAAACTGGAACATCTTTTGTTCTTCTCCATCTCTTTGTTTCGTTCCGATCGGTGTGAGTCAGTGTGTGGCCGTTAAAACTTTCCCCAAGTCATCTTGTTGAAAAGATTTGAGTGACTGTGCTAAAAAATAGCATCATTAATTTTCTTTGGCAGCTTGAATGCGCCAATCTGCTTTGATGTTGATGATTTAAGAAACCGTCCTTCGGCAAGACAGAGCTGGCCCACTGTGGATTACTGTCATTTCCATATTTGCATAACAAAGACAAGGCTGATTGATATTAGGAGAGATTGAGATCTTATCTCCTGATTTGCGCATTCGTTGCAGTTGCCTAGTAGCCAGCGACGCCCTCTTCATTTCCAATCGACATCACATGGCGCCAGAGGAGCTCACCCAGAATAACTGGACGGGCCTCCAGAGGCAACCTCTCGCTAATGTAATATGTACGAGCTGAGTGGCCATCTCTTTCTTGGATAGACAGTTAGTGTGAGAGATATTCACAGAAACAGAGAGGCATTCTTCATTAATGCATGGATGCCTATATTACATAACAGTATAGGATAGACGTAGACCTCCAGTAAAAATCTGACCATGCTTTCTGGATGAGCGCACATCTCTGTTCACCACTGGTGGATGACTCAGCCCGAAGGAGCGCTTGGAGATTTCAAGGTTAAAAGTCAGGCACGGCTGCCAAACACTCCTCGTCTTCATGTTCCAGGCGTGATCACTCACTTGTTTGCGTGTGCTGCAGTAAATCAGCCGTGCAGGTCTCCATTATGGAAACCCTTTGACCTCGTACATGTTCATCAGGACGAACTGCATCACTCGCTGGACACAATCATCATTCATATAGATTTCAGCTGCAGCGTTTCTCTAGTTTCTACCATCATTGCCTCATGTCAAGCGTATTTATTTCTCTTTATCTGATCTCTAGTAAGCCTACTTGTCATACAAACCCCTTTTCTTTTTATTTTTTATAGCAGAGCAAAAGGTAACGTTCCCACGGCCAAAAAAAGGCATGATTACTTAACAGAGTGGCCCTGAGAGGATGAGGTACATAAATCTGCTTTTAAAAAAATACAATACAGCGAAGACGGAGACTGAAGCTGCTTTTATAAGGTCTACTTTTTGAGTTTTTAAAATCCCTGAATCAAGCAGATACAGAACATCAGAACAGAGTCTCCTTTTAATATCAAATATTACAGATTCAGAGTAAGACGTTCAAAATAACAGTTGTCTTGGAGATTGTTTGATGGGTTGAGATTTCTTCAGCCACGTGCTTTGGCGCTCTACTGAACCACATCATCAGTATTTTGCTCAAGGACACTTGTGCTCTCTAGCTTTAACAGCCTCACCACTCTATGGTCATTATTTCATCCCTGGTCATGTTGCAATTTACTGAACTAACATGACATGTCACATATAGCGTTACATAAGAGTTTAGTCTGAACTCATCGCTGACATTTCCCCGTTTCCCCATGTGCTGACCAAAGAAAGATTCTTTTCAAATGCCATCCCAAAAGCTAAAATAAGTCGCAATGACTTGGCTTTGTGAGGCTTTTGGTGTTTGAAAATGATCCACGTGAAGTAGTCAGTCAGACAGCGTGGCACAACAATACAGGAATCATCCACTGATGATGATCCTACTCACTATCCCACTGAGAATAATCAAAGGAGGAGAAAATAGGAGGAGGGAGGCTCGCTTTCAGTCGACGTTGCAGTCGGATGCCATATTTCAAAATCCTTCTCTATTGATTGATTCCCTGCTGATGGGCCTTTCAGGTCTGGATTCTGACTCAATGTATACTGATGGAAAAAGGGAACCTTTTCTGATTTTAGACACATTAATTTTTCATTGTGGGTTTTTACAGGAAGTTGTGAATTTGTCTAATGACCAGCAAGAAGAAGGTCAATCTTAACTTCCCACAATACCTCAAGGTCATAGGTAGGAATGATCATTTCCTGTGTGAGTTCAGGTGACAGAACTTGACCCCACAGTGGGGCAGTACATGGCCAAGCACTGCTGCTGTGGTTGCCATGAGCAACACACATAGGTGCTGCCTTTAACTGTCGTCACGTCCAACCTGAAGCCCAGGACGCCCCCACAAACATTTATTGGAGTTCAGGGTGTATTCACTACATTAAAGCTGCTCTAATCAATATTTTGACTGTGTAATGTGAAAGGGGTCACTTGTAGTGATGAACCTAGATTTGTAGTTCCCCAATCTTGTAACCCATCTGCTATCGATCTGACGACGGATGAGCCTCTGGGGGCGAGGGGCTATATTTCTGGGGTTCCGGTGTAGCCAGCGGATATATGCTCATTGTTTACAGTCCAATAAGCAACTTGAGATGCGAAACTGGAGTTGAGAGATGACGTGTACGACCGGATTGTTTCACAAGTAGCCAGTTTACAAGCTAATTTTAAGACAATAAAAAGCTAAATCATCATCAGACGATAGTCGACGGGTTCACAGATTGCATTTCGACCAATGCGTTGCACCTCTTTTGCTCTCCACGCGGACAGTTTACCTGCATTCAACCAAAGCCTGCTCGAATGTGACTGGTCAATACTACTTGGACTACAAACAGAAACCTTCCGATGCCAAACCTTGTCCCGTTGCCTACAGACTTGTTTTGGTTCACTCTCGCCGCTCTTGTCAGCGCCGTTTCCAGACACAGCAGGCAGCTGTTTTCAGCTAGAAAGTTTTGATATACCCACCCAGCCCCAAACTACCGACCAGCTGGTGAACATAGTGGAGCATTTAGCAGTGAAAGAGCCAAATATTTCCCTCAGGAGTTGGTGGAGACCAAAAACAGAGCAAAAAGAGACTGAATATAAGGCATACATTTGACAGGTGACCAGAAACGTGATTCCAAATGGCTGTCGCCATCTTGGCATTTTGCAACCGTAAGTGCCACAATAGGGTGGAACTAAGTACAACCATATGCTGAAAAAAACATTTTTCACTTTTTTCAGTTTTCAGACTCTGGAGTTGCTCACTGGTATAGTCATTGAAATAGGAGGAGAAATTGAATCCACATTACAGTGATCAATAGATGCCAGTAGAGCCACAGTTCGGCAGCAGTGTGGTCTATCTAAATGACACATTGACAACCAGGATCTGACAGTAATCAGTTTGCCATCTGCCCACCTGAACGCTTCAGCAACATGGCCCGTTTCCAAAATCCATCAACAAAAATAAACTACTCAGCAGCCAGACATCAGAGGGTCTATTCGAGGATGATGCATTAAAAATCGGCCTCGCAGGTAGAGCGGCGAGAAGACCGAGGACGTCCATATTTGTTCGTTCTGTTGTGCCAGGACTGGTGGACAGATGGCACAGAAACTGTTTCCATCAGTCATGAGAGTCCCCTCAGTTGGCGCGAGTTCACTTTTGACATGTTACATCACACAGTATGTCGCTCTCTGAGACGATTGAAGCTCGAACAGGGACTCGCTCCAAAACTCGTGAGATTATAGAAGGCAGAGGAAGCAATATCATAAAGTGTATCCCAATTTAACAGCGCTGTCTGAGCTGGAGATTGACTTCCAGCCGCAAACCTTCTTAGAGCGCAATACGTCCCATTGGTGACCTCCACCACTGAAAATCACCACCTTGTCATATTGGCCATTATGCCAGTTACTGAGTCACCTCTACAGTGTTAGATGGATGGAAACTGCAATGCAATTTCAAGTGGTCAGAGGCCGGAGGGAGTGTTGGCCCAACTGACAGAGCGTGGCGAGATGAACAAGCTCTGAAGCGAGGATAAACTTAAGTGGTTAGCGGGGCGGGGAGGGGTGTCGGGGCGGGTGACACGCTCGCCTCTTTAAGCCCCGGTCATTTCATGGCCTCTTGAGATGTGTGTGGGGCAATGATGGTGGTGGAGGGGGTGGCATCATATATCTCACCAGCGCTGATAATGGTGTGTGAGATGAAAATAACTATCATTGTTACAACCGCCGCCGTCTTCAGCAGCAGCAGCCACTTTCGTTTAGGGTCTGGAGTACTTCGATCATATCAAGTCTCATGAGGGTGAAGTGTGCTGTTGTTGGAGGATAGTGTTGTTTATCTCTTGACCTCAAAAAGTTATCTTGATGTTTTTGAATGCTGATATTTTAGCCTTTTTGCAGTCCTTCAAATCCGAACTTTCAGCAAAGTAAAACAAAACAGCACTGAGAATATTAAGCTGTTAAAGCTGGAGGCGGAAACAAGAAACCAGCAAGCTTGATTTAAAAATTATCCAACTAAAAAATTCAGCCCAGTGTTGCCAACTCATTTCCAATAAAAGTAGCTAGCAGCTAGCTAGCTAGCTAGCTAGCAGTACTAGCTCCAAAAGTCGCTAAATCTAGCGAGAAAGTCGGCGACACTGACAGCCCGTCCTTTCAGGCCTCCCTCCAAAGCCACTCCCCCAAAATTAGCAAAATGAATGTAAACAACAAACATGGTTATTGTTAGTACTCACAGCTGTCAAGCAAGCAGCCTGTGGAAGACTCCGGTGATGCGCATTGAGTGCACGGGCAGAGTGCGTGCAGGCAGGTAGGTATTCTAAAATAGCATTACCAACCCTAGCTTTAAAGTGGCTATAGGGAATGGCAATGTGACATCACCGACAGCAAGTCGGACATTTTTGGAGGATAAAGGCTAAGAGTGCTATCCGCTGGCTGTTTACTGCAAAAGCTAACACAAAACACTGCACAGTAAATAAGATTCAAAAGCCAAATTGTATATAGTATATAGCATACAGTCAGACAGAAATGTAGGCTAATGTTATGGGTTTCATTTTGCAAGATACCGGTAGATTAAATATGCAGTATTAGCCCAGGTTTTGTTAGTATTCCGTTAGCATAACATTAGCTAGTTTATCTTTGTCCGGATGATAGTGTAGTTGGCATTTGCGGCTTGCAGACCTTAATGTCATATACCTACCCGTTTGTAAATTGGACATCGGCCTCCAAAGATTTAGATATTTTGAACTGTTGACAGGTGTTCACCAACACCAAAACACATCGGTGACCAAAATGAGTGCCAAGCTATCAAGGTCCTCCTAATTTGTAAGGATCGATATCATAAACTAATTTCAATTTTGTAATATGTCGCCCCTTTGCCTCTGACAGCTTCTCTTTATATGGGCATTTCTCTTTCGCACATACTTTATACACTTCTGATGACGAACGATTGACAGATGACAAATGAATAAGTCCAGGGACAGATAATAATTCCAGAGCTCTGTATGCTACCCTCCAAAAATGCCCCACAATGCTCTGCGCTTCACATTAAATATAATTGATATTTTTTATAATAATGTATCAAATGACAATGAAACAATGTGAAAGGGAATTATCACCTGAATCTGCAGCTCCTCTCGGCTTAATGGAGCTTCATAGTGAGTTTTAGCTCATTGTTTAGCTGTCCAGACCACAACTTTACTGTTTTGGTTCACTCTCAGCATCGTATTCGGCCGCAACAAGCAGCTGTTTTTCAGTGAAAAAGCTCTGAAAACCCACAGTACTCTACCTGCTCAGCAACCAAAGCAGAAACAGACACAGTAAACAGCTAGCTAATGAACATAGTGGAGCATTATAGCAGCTAAAGAGCCAGATATTCCCTCAGGAGTTGGTGGAGACCAAAAACAGAGCTACAAGAGAGTATATAGTGGACTTACATTCATCAGATAGAGAAGAGCCATGACTCCATGTTGTTCAATGGATGTGTAAATAGCTCACAACTTGTTTGCCTCCAAGTGGTCAAAACAAGCTATTGCAGGGTTAATTATATTCTGACAAGAGCAAGCAACATCACCTGTTGGAGATATTAATCAGGGGAGGATATGCCTTCTCATTCACACGCTCTACAGAAACACTCCACTGCACTAGACAAATGATTGAAAACACAGAGAGAAGTGAGGAGGAATTAATGTTCAAACTGATAACTTCATAATCTTTACAAGATATCAAACAAACAATAGCTTTATGCATGTAAATGTGTGTGTGTGTGTATCTTTCTATATCCATTACAGTGAGCATCACAAGTACAAGCACAGGAGGGGATGAGGGTTACAGAGCAGAACATGATTGTATACACCATGGCAGTTTTATTAGGCCGATCCTTCTTTCTCGTACCACCCACTCTCAGAGCCATCCATTAATAGACAAAACTCCATTTGCACTCCAACAACATTATCTTCACAGACTAAGTATGGTATTACGGTGAAAGACCGCGGCACTGCTGAGAATAGAATAGAATTTGCTTGTGAACCCATGAATCAGACCGTTGTTTCTCTTGGCATCACGGCCTTGAGGGAGGTGAGGTTACTCTGTGATGCAACTGTGTAAACTGCAACTGTAAATGTAAAAATAAGGTTTCTATGTTCAGTTCATGGACGGATTATGAGACGATGGTCCCATGGCCAAAGACATGCAAAAGGCCCCACCACCTTGACCTTCACAGACTTTATAATTGGTTAGCTTCTTTTTGTTGTTGTTTTGTGCCTCTTTGTAGTTGCTTTGCCCCTTTTCATAGTCATTGTGAGTGTCTTTGCGGTCATTTTGTGTCCCTTTGTTGTTGCTTTGTGTGTCTTTGTGGTCGTTTTGAGTCTCTTTGTAGTTGCTTTGTGTCTCTTTGTGGTCATTTTGAATCTTTGTAGTTGCTTTGTGTCTCTTTGTGGTTGCCTTGTGTCTCTTTGTGGTCGTTTTGAGTCTCTTTGTAGTTGATTTGTGTCTCTTTGTAGTCATTTTGAGTCTCTGTAGTTGTTTTGTGTCTCCTTGTAGTTGCTTTGTGTCTCTTTGAGGTCACACTGTGTCTGTCTGTAATTGCTTTGTGTATCTTTGTAGTTGCTTTGTGTCTCTGTGGTAATTTTGTGTATCTTTGTAGTTGCTTTGAGTCTCTTTGTAGTTGCCTTGTGTCTCTGTAGTTGTTTTGCGTCTCTTCGTAGTTGGTTAGCCCTTTTTCATAGTTGTAGTGGGTCTCTTTGTGGTTATATTTGTCCCTTTGTAGTGTTTTCTTTCTGTTTGTAGTCATTTTGAGTCTCTTCTTGGTTTGTGCGTGTCTCTTTTAGTGACATTTTGTAGGTGAAGGCCAGCGGGGCCCCTGACACATTTAGCCCCTGGGCCTGTACCCTGTCCCCGGTAGTACATCCATGCACATGTTGAGGCACAGGCAGTAGAAATGTTTTTCTTTAGAAAAATGACTGATGGACAACAGAGCGTAGAGAGTGGACAGATTGGGAAACAGACTGCTGCAGTGTGGACTGTGGACAACGCCAGAGAAACATGGTAACACATTATTCACGGTGTAAAATCATTTACAGAATATCATTTAAATAATACCTAACTACCTGAGTCAAACAGAAACACAAACAATTGTAACACCCCCAAACTCTCAAACCAAATGCAAGGTGACAGTGATTAAGAACACAGCCTGCTTTCTGTCCACAGTACAGACTGCACACCTGCATAATACAACATATTTTCAGCCACATTAAGCTGCGAACTATCTTTAGAGCATCACTCTGGCCTATTTAATGAAGTCAGCTGAATCTAGAAGATGTTTAGAGCACAGACTCACTCCTCCCTCTCCCGCGTTTGTGTACAGTAGTAGTGTGTGGGAGTTTGGCTCGGCTTGCCAGCACAATCTCTCCAGAGTGCCAGCAAATTCTCCAGCGGGCCAAGGAGCCAGCCTCGAGATAAATATATGCCCCTTTTTCATGCAAGGAATTATGAGGACCTCTTCCTCTTTTAGCAGGCAACTGCAGAAAACTCCTCAAATCCCCCTAGCAACAATTTATCAACACCTGAGGTTGTGATCTAATTAGGTTTTGTTTGGATCCCTGGAGGCTGTTGTGGCGAGATTCCACAATAATCAGCACGGAGCAGTCATTTGATAATTTACAAGATGAACTTTTTGGATATGCTTACTTTAGATGTGCAAATGTGTGTTCACAACTTCATTCCTTGAGTGAAATTGGGTGAAAGTCAGTAGCTAACTTTACATTTTCTTCATCAGATTTGAACTGTTAGTGAAGGGAGCTCCACATGATGAATACTAACTTTTCTAATAAATTTAGACCGTTTTTTGTTTTGCCTCTATCTTTTCTGCATCAGTTGGATGCCACACATTTCTGTACACCGATCCGGATTTAGCGACATTGAAATCAACATGTTATGTGGGGATGTTTGCTTATCAAATGTGATCACAATACACCCACACAGTCCTGATGAAGCTGAATGTGAAATTAATAATTAATAGCAATGCCTTTTTCTAAGCTTTACTCATTTAGTAATGAATATTCATTGTTGAGGACAAAAAGCTTTTAAACCACATTTTCAGGCGCGTTAAGTTATTACTATAAAGCAGTGATTCTCAAAGTGGGGTACGTGAAATAATATGCTATAAATTATAAAATTGTGCTGCATGCATCAATAAAAAGTGCATATCTACATATGGGAACCATTTGCACCAATAAAACAAGCACATTGTGTCCATTACTCCCATCCATGTTAGCTTTGGGGCAATAGAAACTCTGATATGACCGTGACACATCACGTCAATCTGTCATGAATCAATCACTCAAATGCAAATATTCCAATCAAACTTCTCTGAAGTAATATGCTTAATAACTATGATGTGTTTATTTGTGTTATGATAACTTCTGTTATGATTTGTTCAGAGCTCTCTGCCAATAATAATATTTAAATAAGGAGCAATGCGTTCATTGTTTTAAAGTTGAAGTGAAGCTCACTGAAAGTCAGCATTAAACTGATCGTTTTAAATGTCTGGATTCATTAGGACATTGGTATTAATGTGATTCAAATTGAAATGTGTTTCTGACTATCACTATCATAAAGGTCTGAAGTATTTAAGTTAAAAAGTTTTACAATACAAATAGTTCCAATGCCATCTAAGAGTAGTAAGCATATGCTTATTTACGATTGTCAATTATGATTGTTATGATCACGAGGGGGTCCTTGGCAAAATGTTCTACCTTCCCTAGCCCCAAAAAGAGAACATCTGCTAAAGATTATAACAGTGGCTACATAGGACTAGACACCGGAAGTGTAAGTGTGTTTATTCAAAAACCTCATGCTCAGCTGACTATAAAACAGCTGGGTGGATGAGAGGAGAGGTCACAAGACTGACATCTGCAATATGAGGAAGACATGTTTTAAGGGTTAACAAGAGGCCCCAGAATGAGCTAAATTACTGAAGGAAGTAACTGTGTCCCATATTTGCAGTAGGTGGAGTACACAAACACAAACACAAACAGGAAGCAAAAACACATTTAGAAAGGAGAGGCCACCCTTCACTGCACTGCTCTTATTTATGCAAACTCAATGCGTCCATCTGCTGGCTGTTCGTGGGTTTGCCATGACGTCATCTTTTGGCACAACTAGCTGACACAACGATAACGTCATCTGCTGTAAGAAAAAAAATAACAGATAACAGACAAATAAAAAGAGACCGACGGCAAATCAAATACATTTTAGTAAAAGGTTTTATTCAAAAGCGTCCCAAGTACAATCCTTTATCATATCTTACAAACATCTGGTATACACACAAAAAAAAGGGACAACGTGGGTGAGAAGTTTACAGAGGAACATACGAGGATAATAAAAAAAAAAAAAAAAACAACTTGATTGGCAAACTAGAAGACAAACATTAACTCCAACCTTCATTCTTATCAAAGCCCTAAAACATTAGAGCCGTGTTTGGACCGTTAACTTAAAACATGAGCTCAAATCAAAGTATTGGCTGAAAGTGAAGAACCTGCTGTGCTCTTAAAAACTGAGAAACCGTTCTTTGTTACAGTGAAATGATTGGATAATGCTACAGGAAGGAGGGGTAAGCCTGGACTGTCGTTTGTCTCGAACATTAAGACTCTTGTTGGCGTTGAAATGTATTAGCTTCATAAGTTGGAAATTATGTTATTTTCCTACCCCCTGCCTTTTGAAAATGTTTGAAGACATGAATCACATCGTTTATTTGGGATTTGAATAATCTAATGCTTAGTGCAGTTTTTCTTCATCAAAGCTTATCAGTCTCATTTGAAATTAAAGGTTCATAAAATCTTTCCCTATAGATGAATTTGTGCAATACTTATTCTTTACAGTTCAGTCATAGTTACACAAAGAAAAGCAAAACAAAAACAAAAAAACATACATGATTAGGATTATCAAAACAAGAAAAAAAAAAAAAAGGACGCATTTTCACATTCATGGAAATCAATACATATGATCAAATATATCACCATCTCCTGTGCATCATGCTTCAGCTTCTTCCCCACACACAAGTTCCATGTTGAGTGTTTGCTACTTCTAGTTTTGGCGTTGCATGTGAGGAGGCAATGTAGGAAGATACACCGTCTTCAAACTTGAAGGTAGCAGCTTGATTTAGTACGAGAGGAACCACACAATGTACAGATGCATTACAGACATGCTCAGAAACTTTACTTGGAAGTTTCTGTTTTTCACAACTTGGATCTCATCACCACCACATACAAGACTAGACAGTAATGAGGATAATTGTGACTTCAAAATGGGACTCAATGTGGGGGAACAAGAGAGGGGGCTCGTCATCTCCTGAGCGAGAGACGCTGCGATGATGCACAAGACACGTCCAGGTCTAGAATAACTTGTACCTCAGAGACATGTTTTCTCCAAATTTCCAATCAGGCAGTGATGTTTAGCAGATAATGTAGTGCTGGAAAGTAAAACTAGCAGACAACTGAGCATCAATGATCGGGCTTTGAACATGGCTGGTGTTGGTTAAAGACTGATTTGTAAAAACGAAACGTTACAGACATAAAGAAAAATACGATTAACAGTCATTTTCTGTTAGAACAGCATTAACCAACTAAGCACAAACTGACATCGTAAAGCGTCAATAAATAAACGGGACATTTCACTCACTGCACTGAATTTTGGGAGAACCAATTTTCTGGTAAGGCTGGCGTAGTTGTTTTTACATTCATGGGAACGAGACTAAGTACCTCAGAGAGACACAAGACACGTAGTACTTGAACTGTTTTACAATCAAGCTAAGAAAGGCACTGGAATAATGTTCTACCACTTTAGATTCTTATGCTCTCAGTTATCCATCTTGAAAAAGGTAAAAATCTAAAAATCTTTTGTTGGACATCATTTGTTTTTGAAAAATAAAGTTTGACATACTTTAAAAAATCTTTTTTTTTTTTGCACCTTTGACTCATTTTAGCAAGGACAGTTTACAAAAACTAATTTTTGCTATATAAAAAAAATGCTTATGACATTTTGGTTATCAAATGAGCATTTGATTGACACCATTTGCACAAAAAATCTTGTAAGAACGTGAAGACGTTGACTATGGTTTTGTGCAGAGAGGGAAAAAAGGATTTGTCGAAATGCTTCATTAACTGTTGTGTGGCCCACGAAGAGGAAAAGACACAAAACAAATATAAATTAGTGCTCTGTGTTGGCAAATACTACCAGAAGAGAACGAAAGAAAACAAAAATAATATATATATTTATGTATACAGTTAGAGGAAAAAAAAAAAAAAAAAAAAATACTAGGTGGGTCACAGTGCTACCCATTTGGACAGGGATGTGGCTGTTACTAGAGGTGAGAGGACAGCGCTACATTTAACAGGGCCATCTTCCATCGGTAAAAACAGCACTTATGGAAGTCATAGTCCTCGCCTGCTTTGACATGATAGGGGTCACTGGATGTCCAGTTTGCTGTACTTCACGCCGCGGCTCCACTGCAACGATCGCCATGACAACGGCAGCTGATAGTTACGAGGGACCGTGCCGTTGACGTTCTCCTCAAAGTATTGGAACAGTCTGTACCACCACACCCGCGAGAACGGGTTACTCTGTGACGTCTCCTTCAGCGACTGAAACAAAACAGAAAAGACACAAAGTTCATTTTCATTTTGAGCAGTTTACTCCACATCATGTGTCAGCAGTACTTTCTGTTCCTAGACTCTTTTACGTACACGGACAGCAATGGACGAGCAGAAACCAGATGTTGGACTTGAGAAACAATTCATAGCTAAAATAACCAAACAAAAATATGTTTATTTGGCTAATCCAGTGAATTACATACCTGGAAACTCAAGATGCATAAATCCTGTAAAGTCGTAGATATTAAAGGGATAGTTGGACATTTTCAGAAATACTTATTTGCTCTCTTAGATGAGAGGTTTGATTCCACATTGTGTATGGTAAATATGAAGCTACAGCCAGCAGACTGTTAGCTTACGCTGGCAAAAAGACCAGGGAAACAGCTAGCCTAGCTCTGTCCAAAAATCCATCTACCTATTAACCCTTAGAGATCAACATAGACCCATATCTGTCTTTTTTAGGGGGATGGGGGGAGATAGCAGGTCAACAGTAGATGTCACATAGAAGTCAGATGTCACATAAATGTTTTGGCTGATACCATTTGTTACACATATTTGGTGCTAATTTTGACCATTTTTTCCACTCGAGAAGTGATAAAAATGATTAATAATCCCTCCAAAATACCACATTAAGACACCAAGATCTTGAGTTACACCATAGAAGAAGCCATGCTGTGTTTTGGTATCAAACACTTTTGACATTTTGAGATTTCTGCAAGAATTGCATTTTTCTTCTATTCTGGAAACTAGTCAGAAACCCCCTTATTGTCAATCTACCTAGGAAAGCCATCCATCCTCTGAATGCTCTAGGTCTCTAGTTTGTGGTTGTAAAGTTTCATGAGGCTGTGATTATCCTAGAGGTCACCACAGGTCATTTTATACAGAGATCAAATTTAAAAAAAATGGCCCCTCTATATGAAATGGCTACTATGGGGACTAACAACCTCACACATGAATACAAAATTGGGCTCATTGGACCCACAAGAGTCTCAGCTTTACAGTGATATAAAGCCTCAGAGGGTAATAACAGGTCATATCTGAATCGTTTAATACAAAAGCGTGTAAAAACAACAGGGGTGTTATGTGCCGGACTTTGTCCAGTCATTAAACTAAACTAAGCTAATCGGCTGCTGGCTGTAGCTGCATATTTAGCCTACAGGTATGAGTGGTATCGATCTATTCACTTAACCCACGGTAACAAAGCATATTTGCCACAATGTTGAGCTACTCCTTTAAATGGATAGCTTCAGTATAAAAAGTATGATAAAGCCTCTGACGGCTGATATCTTATCACAGTATATTTCCCAACCCTACATACAAGACGCATTATATTCTTTTGCCAGTGTGTATTCAAAATGATATCACTTCATAAACATAGAAATTTACATTTACAGATTGCTTATAAAGGAATGTGCTGTAGCTTTGCAACTTGTGCAACAATCTTTATGACCGTACATTGCAAGGCCTCTGCAAACAGCTGAGAACAGCACAGGAACTCACATGGCACGTTTTCCCACCCAGACCTTCCTCTTTCTGTTCATAGGCAATAAAATACAGGTTCACCTTAATAAACCCTTGTGCCCTCGTACTTAACTTAACGGAGTAATAACTTGTGCCGCATGTTGCACTCACCTGCTGGTTGGCCATAGTGTGGTACCACCAAAAGAGGCGTGTAGTGATAAAGTATGCAACCACCACATCCACAGTGTAGTGGTCATGGGCCAGAAGGATGCAGAAAATCCCTACGGCACTCAAGATCCAGCAAAACCAGTGGTACCACCAGAACCGCTTGGGGGAATCTGCCGATCAAACATAAGAAAAAAACGAGCAGGGTTAATACAGCAGAGACACAGATCAAACCCAGCAGTATCAACTCTGCAAAAGAGGCTGAATTCTCTTTAAATGGGTCATTGGGGCCGGTGAGTGTCAGCTTGTTGGTGGAAAAACACTGTATTTGGCCAATGTGGCTCTTTTGCAGAAATATGAACCAAACTTTTCTCCGTTTCACCACTAGGTGTCACTGCTGTGGTGGGAAAGCATTGCAGCAGCATATGATGCAAGCAGAGGGAATACCTCTTTACTCAAAGCATGAGAGGAACTGTAATAATGTCTACAGCTAGACCCTGCAGATAAAATACTTCTGACTTCTGACCCTTGTGCTTAGCGGTGAACCAAGTTAGTGTGCAAATCAAATGGGTTAGATAACACTGCTGAGGAAGAGGGAAATGTGGTTATGCAACAGAGCAGCGTCTTAACGTGCTGATACGAAGGTGTTAGGCATGAAGTGCATAGCACATTTCCTTTATGTCTACATTTCCTGATACAATTTAGAGAAGTGTTGCAACAGACAAGCAGTACTTGACTTTATCAGGGAGATGCAGATGTTGCTGAAAATAGTAATGTGTGTGTGTGAGAACCTAAAGCATCAGTTGTGAAATTCAGCACATGTTGTAATAAAATCAATAGCTGCCAATCTGCTTACTCTTGGTCTTCAAAAGCACATGGTTTAACAGCCCGGTCGCCATTTCTGAATAGTACATCTTTTTTTTTTTACCTCTGATCTGACCTTCTGAAATAAGTGCACACTAGATTATGGCAGCTGGGGTTGTCAAAATGATGTGCTGCTAGTAACCTGTCCACATTCAAATCCCAAATCACCTTTTTAGAACTGCTTTTAATGTGTAATTAATGTTGTGTGTTGTAGAATTGTAGTGTGTTGTTTTGATGTTATGATCATTTCAACCTCTGTAAAGTGTCTGTGAGTATTATGAAAAGTGCTCTATAAACAAAATGTATTGTTAATATAAATATATACTTTGCAAAAGTAAAAAAGAGCTTCATATGTGGCTGTAAAGTAAAAACCTTCCTGTACATTAAAGACACAGCGGGACTTACACTCCTTGATGAAGAGGTACGTTAGTGTTAACATGACGGTGTGGCCGCTATACAGATAATCTCCACACATGGTGTGGGAACCTGTGATGGATAGGCCCCCACCAGCAATCATCTTCATTATTCTCCTCATCTGTGCCTCCCAGTTCCCGAGAAGCTGAAAGAAACACAGACAGCCATTACATCATCTTGAGCTTATTAATACAAGTATAATAACTGACAATATTTACTGGTAGCTGCTGAAGAAATACATGATGTGTAAAAGTAGGACGGAGAGAGAGAGAGAGAGAGAGAGAGAGAGAGAGAGAGAGAGAGAGAGAGAGAGAGAGAGAGAGAGAGAGAGAGAGATCAGCAGCACAACATGAGTTAATCCAGACAGGGGTGTTCGGACCATTGAGCCTGGATTCACCTGTGATGCCACGTCTCACCTCTAAATAATTTTTCCATTGCTTTTGAGGTCATTTTCCATTGAATTCACATTTTTTTCTGCACCTTTTTTTTTTTTTACAACACATAAATTTCTCAAATTTTTGCTACAAATTTTGCAGGGGTGATCTCATTACAGATGTGGTGTCCAGGGGCCTCATTACAGAAATGTCTTAAGACTAAAATCCTATCTTATCTCAGTTTAGGATGACATTTAGCATTTTTGGTATTACAGAAACATGTTTCCTCACTGCATTCTTATCTTATATTAGGATAGGAATTTTAGCTATTACAGAAGCAAACTAACTTAGGGATTTCCCAAGTTAGGAATCCTAAGTTAAGATGGCATAGACCCTGTCCTTAATGCAAAATAATAATAATAAATTAGGCAGAACTGTTGTTAGGTCTGTATGGCAATGGCAATGAAGATGGGGAACAACATGAAGCCCAAAATATAATGATTGAAAGGCTACTCAAACTGTATGATGACGCTTTGAATTTCCCAGACCATGTATTAGCGGATATCAACTGCCAAGACAATTAATGAATTAATGAATTAATAAAAAGGTGGTGTTTCCTCTTTTCCACAGACACAATTAGTGCCTTCAACTCCTTGTCGCAAAAATGTAACACCTGTTTTTTGTCCAGTGACAAGTGAAAGCTGTTGATATTATGGCTTGTCCATCTCAAGTAGCTTACCGGTACAAAGATACAGGAAGTCTTGTGTACATTCTAGACACAGGTATGACAGGAGGAGTGCTGAATGAAGAATCCAATTCACAATTATAGTCAGGATTTCTTAAGTTAAGATAGGAGGTCTGAGATAGGATAGGACACGGCCATGAATTTAAGAATTGATTCTGTAATAGGAAGATAGGATAAATCCTATCTTTGAAACTTAAGTTAAGATAGGACAAGCAGTTAGGATATTGTTCTGTAATGAGGCCCCTTATGTTTTTCTTAAGAAAGTATTGTAATACAGTGTAAAAATACTTGATTGCAAGTTAAACTCGTGCATTCAAAGTTTGTAGAGTAAAGGACAAATGTATTGACAACAAGATGTAGTTGAAGTATCAAAAGTAAAAATACAAATTTACAGTATAAAGAATTTAATTTGTAAGAGCAATTTTAGTTGCCTAAACTCAAATGTAATAAAAGCATTACCTTACTCTATCAAGGTGTTGACCACTGGTGGTTTTAGTTTCAGTTTTACTTTATTTGCC
Source organism: Sebastiscus tertius (assembly GCA_916701665.1). Classification (NCBI taxonomy): domain Eukaryota; kingdom Metazoa; phylum Chordata; class Actinopteri; order Perciformes; family Sebastidae; genus Sebastiscus; species Sebastiscus tertius. The sequence continues at coordinate 23,169 of CAKAOH010029140.1, read as the reverse complement.
ATATGTAGGTTAAAGGGGAACTACGGCCATTTTCAAAATTCATACATGTTATTCCTATGGTCAAAGACAATCCAAAAGAATATTAGTAAACTTGAACAACTCTCTCCCAAATCCAAAAACTAGAGTACTAAAACTCAAACGTGTGAGGTCATAGGGTATAAAGTGTGGAGCTGCTCCATAGATAATGAATTGGGAGAGATGTAATAGATGACACTGAGAGCACCCAGGGGAATGACCTGAGTATATGGGAACATTTTCTGTTTCACAACTGGGAACACTACAATAGAATAAAGCTCATTTGGGTATAAAGAAGAAAACAAACATTCTGTGGGTCCATAAAATCAGCCTCCCATTCATTGTCTATGGAGCAGCTCCAGACTTTATACCTTATGACATCACAAGTTTGAAAGTTGCCTCTCTGGTTTCTGGCTTTGAGAGAGAGGAGCTCATGTTCACAAATATTGATTGAACTTTACTAGCCCATGAAAATAACATATTGGAATTCTTAATTTGGGTGGTGTTCCCCTTTAAAACAGGGTCAACGGTGCCATGAAATGTATGGTACGAGAGAACGGGCCAGCAATTAAAAGCACTAGTCGCAAGAAGAGCACTAGTCATATGAGGATAAAATGACAATTAGATGGGATGACAAATAAAATATAGCACTATATGCATAAATGAAAAAGAGGATTTGTGTGTTAAAGTAACTACTGTTTATCCAACAGTATTGCACATGAGTATGTACCCATATTGCCGGCATTTTGTGTTCTAGCAGCACATGCATAATGAAAATTCATTACACTCCACTACAAACAAATGTTTTACAAGCTAAGAGAACACAGACTGCATCCATTTCGTCATCCATTCTGCAAACAAAAACATAATAATTCAAAGACGCCACAACAGAAAAGCTGCACGCAGTGGCTTGAAATACAAGGATATGAAACTGCATGCCTAGTAGAGAATCTGCAATATTACAATAACAGGAACTATTAAAACGTGAAGCGACCACTCGAAGCTCCTCTTACTCTCAAAAAAAAATGGACATGCACATATCTTACGATCGGTGGTCAGTGGAGAGCACTCAGAGGCTTTCAGCTTACAAAAAGAGATCGCATTTTTTGCTGAATTTGCCCATTCAGCCCGTTTGTGCCTGAAGCGGTTAAGTAAGAAAGAAGCCTTTCATGCTCAACAAACCTACAATGGTGAGAGAAATAAAAGTGTGTGTGTGTGTGTGTGTATATAATACCTTTGGAGAGCATTTGAAGTGCATCCCGGGAACAGGCAGAGTGGTGATGTACATTGTAATACACCGGTACAGATAGAGTGTGCCCACAATGAAGAAGAACCGCCTGCCTATAATTGACCTGGGAAAAACAGACAGTAATATTAATAATATGACATTTTTGTTGAGTTGCATTTCAGATTCTAACTCAAAAAAAAAATAAAAAAAAAATAAAAATATATATATATATATATATATATATATACACACACATATATACACACACACACACACACACACACACATTGGCTGGCTAAACTAGACTGTACCTGTGCTTGAGTAGAATCCACTGTATCAGCCAGAGTCCCACCAGCAGCATGCCGTTAATCTCACAGATGGAGAAGGCCCACTCCACCCTGTTAAACAGGTCGAAGAACTTATCAGGCAGCGGCGGGGTGTGCTCCTTTGGCGGTACTCTCTCATGGACCACTGAAATGACGACTGTGGTGGTAACAAAGCACACCACCGCGTAGACAAACGCTATGCCCGTCTTCCCCCACTCGATGGGGAATGAGGTGCGCATGGTGTCTATTGTAGGGATGGGGATGTGGACCATCTCCATCCTGAAGTCCTTCATCCCCAACGTGCCATTCCTTTGAGGCTTGCTAGTTCCGTTAGGTAGCCCGCCAGCGTGCCCATTCGCATGGCCGTTTTTGTGCGCCTCGATGTGAGTCTCTATCCGCAGCGTCTCCAGTCGCTCCGACAGCTGCTGCCCGCCGTCGGACGACACCAGCGAGAGGGGAGGCATCTGGACGTCTGCCGTGTTGAGCCTGAGCAAAGCAAGACCGTCAGTCTGACGGAGGGCGTCTATGTACTCCGGCATCCCCTCTTTGCTCAGCCAGTCAGAGACGTCCTCCGCCGACCATGCTGCCACCTTCTTCATCTTGGCCAGTGGGCAATGTGGAGGATTAGGAGGGTCCTCAGACTAGAGGGGAAGCTTCACAAGAGGTTTGGGGGTCTATGGGGCAGTGGTGAGTCCTCTCCAGTTTTGGCACATGGTGTTTCTTGCACCCAGAGGGAGCCCAGCCTCCTCTTGAAGCGATGGGGTGGAGGGAGAAAGGATCACTCAGGGTGAGGGCCAATAGACAGGCTAGCAGATGAACCACAGTTGAACCACCTTTCTTCACCTCATCAGCTCTTCTTCACACACTGCACCCCTGTTAAAGGAAAAATAAAATGCTATGAATCAGAATACAGTGTATCTGCTTACACAACTCTACTGGGTATAGTCACAGACCGGATGTCTGGTCAGACCTGGAAGCTATGTATAATAGAGCAGCATGACGCACAGGTTGTTTGACCTACTTTGAACTACTAAAAATCACAGATGAAACCACTTAAGCTCCATTTCACATATGTGAAACATTAAATGAATTATTCACATGATTCTAAAGCTTTTACAACAATTACAGCGACTGTATGCGGACTCAATCGATTCCCAGGTTTCCCCTCTTTGAGCCTCACTACGGGCTAACAAATCTTGTCTGTGGCAACATCCTGAGTGGGTTAGCTTTTTTTTTAATACACAATCCCTTTCTCCACTGAGAAAGTGTCAAAATACACAATAACTGAATGCTGTGTGGCACTGAGGAAATACCCACGTGAATGGGTTTCTGGTTCAACGCCACTATTTCCAGACAACAGTGTGTAAACAGATCCAAGGTGAACCGAAGGCAAGCGAAAGTGATGGATGGGAAGATACAAGAAAACACTGAGCCAGTGATTAATCATTCATTTGATGAGCAGAACAGACAGGGCCAAACACACATACATCTTAATTCCTTCAATTTGATGGAGTAGCCAGGTCAGCTGATCATGTAATTCATTATGGAGGACAGAACCTGCCAAAATGAAAAATGATGAATAAATAAATAAATGCCTTGATAAATAAACAGATATGTCTCTTTATTCAGCAAAAATAATATAAAAAATAAATGTAGCCTTTAATTAATTGATAAAAATAAATTGATATTTCTGTTTTACTTTGCTTCTTTGTTTATCTTTGTATTGATTCCCTTATTTACTCTTCTGTTTAAATTTCCCTTTTATATATTTATGTAATTATTTGTATCAATATTTTTATTTATTTATTTATCAAGGAATTTATTTTTTATTCATATATCTATTTTTGTATTTATTAAAATGTTGTATGTGTGTGTGTTTATTTATGTATTTATTTATTTATGCACGATTTTCCTTTGCATTTCACCCCTCATTTATTTCTGTATTATTTCTTTATACATTTCTTTACATATTTCTTTATGCATTTCTGCCTCATTATGCAAATGAGAGGGCTGTCACTCAACATCATGACATGTGGGGGTCATCATGGGGTCAGGGTGCATGACTATATGTTGGTAAGCAAAACGGTGTCTGCTTCTGCTTATGTCACATTTTATCAATTAATGAATGGCTACATTTATTCTTAATATTATTTTTGCTACATTTAATGACATATTTATTGAGTCATTTATTTATTTATTTTTGTTTATGTTTGGTTCTGTCCTCCATAATTTATCACTCAAGACAAACACCTAAACTGTAAACATAGCAGATAAAAAATACTATCCTACCAGTTCTTTCTTTCACAGATCTCGCTTTTTAACTTTACTTTCTTTTCCATGTGTGTTTCTCATCCGCGCTTCAGGCAACAGCCAAGGTTTAGCATTAACGAGAAGATGAACTCACACATCTGCTGCATATCATGCGTTTGTTTATAGACTGCGATGTCGGCGGTGGACACAGGGTGGCCCTGCTTGTGTTGGGATGGGGGAGGGGGGTTGCGCAAGGTACAGCTGGAGGCAGGTCTTGATCTACTGCATGGATTCGAGGAAAGAGAGAGGATGGGAGGGGAAACAGACTGCAAGAAGGAACTCATAAATCAGAGTGAAGGTCAGCGCCGAGCAGAGAGACAGCCCCACCCCTGTAAAGAGGGCAATCAGCCAGCAGTCAAGCCCCGGCACCGCCAGCTCAGCTAAGGCCAATGGCAGCTAAATACACTGGCGGGCTGGCTGGGTTGGCAGGACAACAAACTGCACATCAGTACCTCATCTCACCTCAGAGGCCTGCTCATTTGGGCCAGCAAAACAGAGCCAAATAAATGAGCTATAAGCCGGGTCGTCTACAACTCTGACAACACCTGGCATCAGATTTATTCCTGCTGAGGTCTGGAGAACAATTTGACCTAATAACCCAATGATTTTAACATACATTACAAACACTAAAAAGTATAAAAATAAACATATGGATAGCATTTATACAGCACAGCGGGAGAGTCCTCATTGCAGCAACAGCTTAACTACGTGACAACACAGCTGTGCACCTTAACATGGGGTGAAGAGTGCAAAGGAGAGTGGTATTTAGAGGAAATAAAAAAGAGAAACAATGACAAGGAGGACTTGCATCAGTCTCTTAACAGTATACAATTGATACAGATCAGAGATTAGCTGTCACTGAGTCAGCTGTGTGCTGAGGACCTTTGGTCTATGAATCAGCTTACAACGTGCACCGTGAAGAAATAATCTCACTCAACTGAACTGGCAAAAGGGAAAAACAAACTAATCCGGAAACTAATAAACTAACCTGTATTCAGCCAGGTATCTAAATACAGTGGTCTGCCATATGATATGAGGGTTACAATAAGATATGTTTTGTTATTTCTATTCTAAAAACTGAGTATGCATATCCATTTTGGTAGTGGAATGGTAGTATCTTACTCAAGCAAAGACCTGGCCATGGAGACAATATCTGGAGAACATGTGTATGTATGCACTGAATTACTTTTCATTGGCTGTAACTTGACCCTGCAGGAACACACAGATCCTGCAATAACACAAGGTTGTGGAAAATACAAACTTCTCCCAAGCAAATCTTGGGGGTTAACCAACACCTGATGGGCACGTAGCAGGCTTTGATAAAAAAAAAAAAAATGTTTCTGCTAGAAGCAAAACAGATGGAAATCTTCAGAACAATACTGTTTTGAGGGCAGAGGACTACAGAAACAAAGGAAAGTCTGGAAATGCTTCAGCCTTATGATGTTGTGAATTTTGATACAAGATAAGAGAAAACATTGAAGCTACTCCCTAAACATTTGACCTTGAAAGCCTTTTGTTTCCCTTCAGAACTTCAGTAAATATGACAACACCAGATAAAGAGCGCTCGAGGTGTGTGCTTACTGAGCAGGGTAGAGAACTATTGTCATGTGTTTACTTATTGCAAGCCTACTTACAGGACTGACATCATTCATTTGAGGATGTTTAAGGAGTTGAGGGAAGCGGCCTTTGTTTCATCTGACCACATAAAGAGACGGCAGATGAGCAGCTGAGTAGTTGGGTTTAAAGTGATACTATACTCATTAGTATACAACAAGGGTTGCTTACTGACCGAATTCCGTTGGTACTACCTAGTACTGATTCACGCTATATCAATCCGTGCTAAATGTCGGTACCTGAGATTGCATCTGGGGCAGAGAAAGAGAAAGAGAAAAAGAGCGAGTCACAGTAAGTGACGAGCTGAAGGCGGTCACAAGTGTGGTTAACGTAACACTTTTCGAAACGACAGAAAATGCTTGCTGCAATATTTTGTCATGCAAAATGCAAAGCTGGCAACACGTCTCTCATGCGTTTCCTCCGAGACACACACAACAGCATGTTTGTTATAAGTGTCAGGCTACGCCCTGGTGAAAGACTGACAGGCTGGAGGTTGTAGGGACGGGTTTGGGAGGGGAGAGAAGGGAGGGGTTTTATTTTGTGTGGTGTGTAAAATGTTCTTAATAAATAACAATGTTAAAATTGAGAAGTTAGTACTTGTTTTTACTAAGTACTACTACTATCATTTATTATTACAGAGAGAGTTAAGTACCAAATAAAAAGGTACCGTTGGGTACCGGTACCGAATTACAGGCACTGGTGTCGATTCAAATGTGAATGGTAACCAACCCTATAGACGAATCCAGCGAAATACTGGATGTAACCAAGTCGCCATTACTGCGGTGGCATCTGCCTACAATACGCACACGTTGGTATGCAAGCTAAGAAGTGTATAATTTTCTACTTTTATCTTTACTTTCTGTGCAGCGTTACTTTTGACAACGATGTCTAGGAGTTCAGGAAGAACCTAAGCAGTTCTCAGCTGCCTAACTTTAGGCTTACATAGTAACGTTAGCTAATTTAACAATGCTTAGCTAGCGTAGCTAACTGTGGTGGGCTAAAGGCACTGTCTAGGGGGCTGCGGTGGTCCCACAGAATAAACTAACTGTGGCGTTATTGTGAAATATAACCTTAGTTGTTCCAGGGCAACCTAATGACCACAAAGTAAAACATCATTAATCAGTCGGTAACCAACCACCTTCAAGTTTCTACAAACAACCATTGATGTTTTCGGCTGAACGTCACCAGATAACACGGTTAGCAGATGGTAAGTCACTAAGACAGCGTCGCTAGATCGCTAAACACACAAGGAGGTCGCCGGATTTGTCTATATACAACGCTTTACTTCCTGATGGCTTGAAAGGTGGCTGTAAAAAGTTTGAAGTTTGCTACGTGGTCAGCTGTATTCATGGATCTTAGGTTATACTAGTGACAAGTACAGGCTCGAGGCACCTAGGTAAATATTATATGATACAATTATTTGTTCACTTAACTGAATCTTCTATTTAGTCACAATTCTCTGTTTTGCTAGGAGGAGGGGGAGCATCAGGGATTTGGGTGGAGTTCTCACCCAAATCCCCGATACTCCACCTTTGGGTGGAGTATCGCTACAGGGCTTGCTCAAGGGCACCTCAGTGGTGGAGATACTTGTGGGGCAAACACTACTTAAAGGGTGCCCTGGAGAGTTTTCTTGTAAACAAAGAAAAGCAACATTCAGTGTTACTCACCAAAACATTGCATTGAGTATATCCTAACAAACAAGTCAAGTGCATTTCTGTCCTCAGGACACATTCGCAAAGCAAATCTTTTTAAACACTTTAAATCCAGCATTGTTTACATGTTGTTTATTAGCTTGCAGTCTTCCTCTTCCCTGCTTTTGCTGGCCCATTGTAGCGTATCTTGGCATGTTACCGCCACCTGTTGATCAGTGGAATAGTGTGAAACCATTGGTAGGACTGTGTATCGCGCCATCCGTATGTATGTGCATCCTTGAGATCAGCAAAACGGGGAACCACTCATAGAAAACAGCTCTGTAGCGCTACTAGAGGTCAAAAACTCCAAAGGGAACCTTTAAGGCCCAGACACCCCAAGCCGACATCAAAGAACTACGTCGATGAAGGCCGACTGTTGCATCCCCTCACGTCACCTTTGCTTTGGTCGACAAGTTGCATTTGAACACACCGCAAAGACTACAGCAGACGGCGACAAGCTGTTGTATCTCCCTAGTAGGGAGAGTTATTTCCTCTCATGCAGGCGCTGAACGTACGTTGTAGTTGGCTGTCGGCTGTAGCCTTTGCAGTGTGTTCGAGTGCATCTTTTAGGCGAAGACAAAGGTGACGCGAGGCGACTCATTGGTCGGCCTTCATCTCTGCTTGTTCTTTGATGTCGATCCAAAAATGTCTGTAACTTTATGACAATCACAATCACTTCACATCACAATTGGCCAGCTGTGCAGTGGTGAGAAAGGAGCCAGGATTTTGAACTTCTCTCTCGAGCTCTCTTTTTTCATATTTTTAATTGAAACATCACAGGCATTTACTGTACAAGACCTTTAGTGTGGTTCATGTCACCACTTCCTCCTACCTTGACATCCCCCTCTCTGCTATAAACCTCTTAAATCAAGCGGAAATGCCATCGCAGATTTTAAAACTGATATGAAATTGTGTTAATCTATCATCAAAGTAAAGGTGACAACAGTGCTGGGAGCAAGACAGCTTAAATAAGTAGGACAGTATCATAACATTACCGCAATTGCACTTTTCCCTCATGTGGCAAGTCTTTCCCCTCTGAAAGTTTTGGGCCAAGCGGAGGGGAAAGGGAGGGGGGGAGTTTGGGTGGTTTTGCACAAGGCAGTACACGTGACATGACATCACCAGAAAAAGATCCCACCCAGGAGCGACAATATGTCAAGCCGACACAAACATAAACACACCATCCGTAGCCCATCTTTAGGCAGCTGAGAGTGGTATGAAAATGACTCATTCACAATGGCTATGAATGGCCTTTCAGAGAAGAGGAAAGTCAAGTCCCATAGGGTGTAACAACTAGCAGTGAGTGCACAAACCATCAAACTGCCTCAGTTTCATATAGACATGTAGTAAGTAAACATTTACTACTGTTAATAGCAGCCTGGATGTACTCTACAGCTTGTGCACAGAAACCTGTTGGGCTACCAGTTTGAAGCTTTTTAAAATACCTGATCTGAATTTGAGCTTCAAAATAAAGGGCACCTATACAATTTGCTGTAATGTGTTCCTAAATTCACTCTTCTCTTTTCCTTGGCTCAAGAGCATTGGCCCCAGAGGGGAGGAAAATTGTTTCTCTGACCTGTCGCCACCTTCTGTCTTTTAGTTCCACCTCTTCCTTCATTCTTCTCCCTGCCTGCAAGATCAGGAGCCAGCGCCCATTGATTATACTTACTCTTACTCTATCTCTATTGCTGCACATTTCTTTCCGGTCATTCATTTCATTCTTTCTTTTAACTTGTGGGAATTGAAATCTACCGGTGAAAAGAATGGCCTTCGTCAAAACTGGCAGAAGTACAGATAAGATGAGATGCGAGAACAGATATACAGTACACACAAGGCACACACACCTGAGGCATATTACAGTTGGGCCTTACCAGTCTTACAACAACAACAACTGGAAAATGTAGCTAATTTCCGACAATACAGTATCCCTCTTAGGTAACAATAAGTCACAGTCATAATAAGGGCTTTTCACTACAACAGCATGTCTGTGCTTGAGCTGGTTGCTGAGCCAAATCTCAAACCATTCCACTGTTTCCACTAAGGAGCCCATCATAAGTGCAGGGTAACATCACCATCATATAAAGCTCATTCATAAGCAATGAGCAGAAAAGAGAACTCTGAAGTATGACTGGATGAAAAATGGAATTCAGCGATCCTTTAAGCAAACTTATGCTCTGCTGTATGACCAGCGGTGCATAAGTTTGATCCTCGAACGACATTAAAAATGGAGAAAGCGTGAAAACACGGTTAACCAGAAAGATGCAGCGAATTGGAAAAAATGAAGGTTAAAAAAAACTGATTACATCAGAACAAAAGAGAGGCGTTGACAGCATAAAGATAAAAAAGGTATCTATTTTTTCTCGCTGGATACAAACTGACAAATACACTGGCCGGGTCACTCATTATGTTTGTTTTTAGAAACCATGTTTGACATGATATGAGAGTTGCTGTCAACCACCACAGTAGACCCTGATCATATATGACAGTAAGGGGAAGGACACATGCCACGTTTTTTGCACGCTCATATCCATTGTTGTCAATATAGACGTGCAGCAAGCGCACTGAAACGCGGGAGCGACGCCGTCGCGTCACGCACGTTCCCAAGCGCCTATTTTTCACCGACATCTTTTATTGACTATCTTTGGGTTTTGGACTGTTGGTCAAACAAAACAAGCAATTTGAAGACATCACTGTGGGCTCAGAGATTTAGTTTTTACTATAATTTCATGGACTAAGAAATTAATTGAAAAAAACAATCTGGAAATTATTCGCTAATGAAAAATAATCCTTAGTTGTAGCCCTAAAACAAAGTACCCAATTCTCAGTCTGATTAGGTCAACTTTAAAACTGGTAGAAATGTAGGTCAATTCAGAAATAGTTTTGCTGGTGCCCAAATTCAGCACCAGTCCAGTACCGACTCCTATGTTGGCACAGAAACTCAAAACAAAATTGGTATCCAGTCCTGTTGTACATGATTTCACTGCAACTTCTCATATTTTGACAGCTCATGTTGCATGTAACCTGGATATGCGTATGTGAAATATTTACACAACATGATCAAATATTTGAACAGAGCAGACATGACACTGCACAACCAGCTGTCAGTCACATAAAAGCCGAACGAAGATGATATTCCCCCTCGAATAGCAGTTTTTAAAAGGAATGCTTTGTTTGCCCTCTCCCTGCCTTGTGTCCTAAGGGTGTTGTCTTTTTATTCAGTTTGTACACAATAAAACTATCGCTTTACAGGGTTTTTTTATCTCGAGAGGCAAACTGACAATGGTTGAACAACACGCTCTCACCTGTATCCCTTTACACCTAGTATACAAATGCTGCAAAGGTAGACAATGCAAGGCCAATATTTACACAACTGGGCCAGCCTGGTTAAAGTGATTATGGTTAAAAATTAACCGTGTATGTTCATGCTTACACAGTAGTTCAGCCCTGTTATTAGAATGAGTTAATATACTTACACCAAGCTGTATGCAGTATGGTGCTGTGACTTCTGCTATTTCTAAGAAACGTTCATAATTTGTAAAATCTTGGTGAAAAAAAAATAAAATCATACACACATTCAGCAACTTTGGTAATGCACTGGAAACTTCTATGACGCTCAGCGACCAGCAGTAGATACATAGCCTACCTTCGTTGAATGTGGGAAGGACAGACTAAGTGAAACAGTGTTTGGCTTCAGTGAACACAGAGGAGATGAATGACACGCTTGGAATGTGCAGCATTTTAGAGATTAAAGGGTCACCTTACCTAAAATCACAAAAAAGAAATACTACTTATTAACCATCCAGATAGCTTCAGTTTCATGTGCCAAGTGCCAAGTGTTTGACGAACTACAATGAAGTTGACCAGATGTGCACTCTATAGCAATGAAAAAAGCGCTTATAAATAAATTGACTTATCTTGGTATCTTACTCACTAACAAAACAAAACCTCTACTTCTGTCCAAGTGCTCTGCTGGCTACTAACTCACATAAATGTCTAGTTTATAGAAACCAAGACATACAGTCAAAACCATCACATCACATGATGGATCACGTCACATGATTGTATCGGCTGTGTGCTGTTGTTGTGTGTCTACAAGCCAACAATCAAGATCGATTGATTGTAGAAATCAACATAGCCTTGGAGCCTTCAACAAGACCAAAATCCATATTAGAACCGTTGCAGAGGGGTCTTGCAGCAATATGACCTTTAAAAGTAAATAAGAATCAGCAAAGGCATCAATTTCACATTTTTAAACCACACCTACACTTCAAGTTTTTCTTCTACGCTTAGTTTTCTGTACTAATGTGGCACAGTATACCGATACTAGAAAGGTATCGCAATACCCTGCCGTTAAAAACGATCATTACTTTTCCTGATGTTTTAGATTTTTGCTGTGGTGTCATTTCAGTATCGGTATCAAGATATTTAGGCAGGGTATCACATCAAAGTCAGACTTTTGGTATCGTGACAACGCTAGTATGCACTCTACAGCTTCTTTGAGCAACAGATTACTCTTCAGCTCAGGGAACAATGGCCTACAGCAATCGATCAACATACCTGGCACGTTGCACACCAACAACATGCTTCTTTTGATAGCGCACACATAACCCAATATTAAGTAAAAATCATTCCATTTACAAGAAATGTCAGAGCAGTCTTGTCAGATAAAAGGTCGATATGATATTAGAGAGGTCTCGACACTATCACACAAGCTATTCAGGGCAAGAAAAAAAGTATGAAACTGAGAAATTTAACACTGGGGTCTGATGACAGCCTTCACTGAGTACAGTCACTGTGAAGTAAGACCACAGGCAAGATCTGATATTTATTTGAGTCAGGGAATAATCAATCTGCTAGCCATAACAGCTGACAACAGAAGCTCCAAAGCACGCATTACATAACATCCTCCCACTACTGCCTAGGAATATTGCACTTCTAATTTTGTCAGATAACTAGACTACAGTTGTGGTGGGAGGATGAAATTTAAATAGGAGGTAAAACAAATGATTACCATTTTAAATGTTTCCAGTGTGGGCACTTTAAAGTGTCGCTGAACTGTGGTCATAACTCCATGATTGAATGTGTTGGTTTTCTTTGCATTACCTGCGTTGATAGTACACAAACTAAACTACATTTAGAAGGTGTGTTATCTTTTCTTTTTTTTTTATTATTTTAACATATAAAATTACATTAAATAATATTTTCATTAAAATTAGCTATTTCAATTCCTTTGCAATGTCAGTTTTTAAATTTCAAACAAGTGAATAAATACATGGATCCCCTCATCTTTCATCCCTAAATCAATAAAGTTGGAGAAATAGTGCAACATTTTCCTCTATTACGGTGTTACAAAACCACTATGCTGATCTGTCATTACATATTACTACGAGGAACACACAGATATGACAAAGTCTACAATGCCAGATAAAATGAAATGTACATCATACAGACCTTCACAACCCAGCTATCACAGAATAATATTGTGTTCTATCAGTCTGGCGATTAACAGAGCAAGCTGTTTAGCTAGGGGTAAAGATGAGACAGGCCATAAAGCATGGATGGCTCTTGCAAATCTCAGGGGAGCTAAGCTGAACGGCATAACAACCACTGTACTGGTAGGTGATATCTGCTAATGAGAAACGCACCTGTGGCTTTATGAGTCACTGATTAGGATGTCAGGCCCTCGCAGCCCCAGAGGACCAACACACAACTTGTTCAAATGCATGTGGTGCAGACACATCACAAATTGTATTGAGGATAGCATCCAGGGGACTTGTTGTCAACAGGGAGTAATTACTGTGCAGCACAGCATTTAGCCCATCATTTCATATATCAACTTTCCGAACTGCAGAGGTCTGAGTCAACAAGACTGACAGCTTAACAGACTTGTAATGACTTTGCATGTTTGAGCAGAGAGATGCAATTTCCCAACTGTGTTTTTGTATGTCTGACACTAAAAATTGTGCTTCTTGATTAAACTGTTGAGGAGTCCTTGAAACCCAAGGACTAAGTTAAAGGTGCTGTTTTCCAAATTCAGAGCACAGCTCTCAACATGGCAACGGCTGAGCTGGTGGCTAGCAGCTAACAGTGCTAACAGCACAAATTAGGGCTGTGTATATAGAGTCAATATATTGCGATACTGTAAGCAAGGTGTTACATTGCAATTTTTTAAAATCAAATTGCAGGAAAACTGTCGTAATATAAAGAACACACCGCCATATACATAAATTCTGAAAAATGATGCAATCAGAACAGTGGGATCTGCATTTATCACAACATCCAACATCATTGCATTACTTTGAGACGGCACATACACTGAGAGGGTGCATATCTTTGCGAATGAATAAAGTTTAGACTGAGTTAATCTTCGCATGTAAACTATTAATTAAAGATCGATACAGTGTTTCTGAGAATCAATACAGTATCACAAAACATAATATCACGATACCCAATATTTTCTTACACCCCTTGCTAGGACTGGGCAATATGGAGAAAATCAATATACTAGATAATGCAACGATGTTGTAGGGTTGACTATTGGTGCTTTTACAAAATATTTACACAAAGAGATTTTTGATAAATAATCATCAGTAATGGGGATATAATGACTAAGTGGGTACAGGCAAATAATAGAACAGCTAGAACGGTCTGTTACGTTAAGAAAAATACAGAATTTTACTTTAATGCAGTCATTAAAACCAGGAAAAGACAACACTTATGCCACATTACAATACTTCGCTATCTAAAATCTAAGACAATATCTAGTCTCATATCACGATTTTTATATAATATCGATATATTGCCCAAGGTGAATGTGAACCGCACTATTTAAAACACCCAAACATAACCTGACGCCTCTCTACTGGCCTGTGTTTTGGGATTTTTGAGACTGGTATGTTGTATTTTAAGAGCAATAACTCGCACACTGAGTTGTAACCCTTGATTTCTGGGTTTCTTTGACCTGAGCAATCTTCCATGAAGATGCCATCCATCGTACCCCTTTGGTTGCCATGTTTATTGAAAACTCCATGGCACTATAAGAGAATCCACATTCTCTGACCAGAAAAAAAACAAAACTCCTCCACAATGAGCAAGTGGTTCATCCTCATCCACAATCATGTTATCCAAACGATGTACACACACACTGTCGCATTCTTTAACCATGAAGTGTAAACTAGGCTTAAAAAAGGCTAGGCAAGTGGAGCCGGGGCGTCACCCACAACTGCAGGGAGAGTTGTCATACTGTGCATTATCTCGTACAGTCATGGTTAGTCATAAAGCTAATTTCCTTGTAGGCTGGAACAATTTAGAGGACACTAAATTAATCCAAGTACCTCCCTAATGACAAGTGTTTTGAAATCATTACAAGAGGGAAAAGAAACAAGATTCTTCCACTCCACATAGAGTGCTGCAGAGATGACGTATTTTTGCAGGCTAACAAGGAAGTGAACATCGCCCTTGGTTCCCTCGACAATTATTGCAAAAAATAAGTTCTGTGACAAAGATAAGGTTATGATACTTACAATACTACGTTTTGTTCAGCAAGATAATCTCAATGAATGATCAATGAACACCACTTTATGATTATCTGAATGTGAATGCAACCACCTGAGGTAAAAAGCTAAATGTTAGGCAATAGATGAATTACACCACAAGTATACACAACAAGGCTGTAAAGGTGGAAAAGTCAGCATGATGACATTGTGTAGTCTCATTTGGTCACTTGAAAGCAACTGCCTTTTTTAAGACACGTAAAAGCTTCAAAATTCACAAGTGGGAAATTTACTGACGGATTTTATATCGTAGAACAAAACGTTAAAATCTCTTAAGCTTGTGTTAAAAACGGATCTCATTTCATGCATCTAACTAAAAGCCCGTTCAAAAAAACCCTTGACTTTCAGATGAGGGAAGCAGAAGTGCTAAAAGGCCAACTCATTTCTGGGGTTTAGGACTCATTCCTGGAGCAATCTATTTGCATAGGACAGTTTTTTTACACAAAAGATATTAGATCATCAACATACATTGAGGTAGTCAAGTTTCAAGTTGCTGTGGAGCCAGCATGTAAATGATAGTAAACAAAACATCTCTCAAGGGACACTTTGTGTCTCTTTTACATTCGGGGAACTTTATACATGCATCATTTGGTTTTAATCTGTGCATCTTCAAGGACAGTTGTGAGCACAAAATGACACTAGCTAAAGTCACACCAGCTATCCTCAATATAGCATCATGTTTGCCTTTAAAATAGGCCAAAATATGCACAAATTAGGGCAGGAGCAGGTCTACAGCTTCTTGGGCGTTTACTGATGAAATACAGTCACACTGGTGTACCGTTATTTACACCAAACAACCTGAGAAACTTGATTAACATAAGTGGAATGCAGGAGGACACATGAAACAAGTCAGGACAGGGGAATACCCAGCTCAGGTGTAAGCAGGCGAGACAACAGCACAAAACAGAAAAAAGATGGCCTTCACAGGGACGGCTTGCACTACTTAACATTCCTTACCAATGCTCCCACTCCCCACCCTTGCCTTGTCCACATGCATTAGTCATGTACCTACCTGGATCATCTAGTTTAATACAGAACCTTACGCACATCCTAATTGTCAAACTGTGCCAAATTCATTTAAAGTCTGTCTGGCTCCTTCATTTATTCAAACAAAGCCCAGAAAAGTCAGACATTGGATTACTTGAAACACCGCCCTTCTGTCCTGCAAGTATAATTAAAACTTCATCTCATATTTTGACATAATTTCTTTTCTGAAATACACAAAATAGGCTACAGCAAAGTTCTACTAGCCTAGATTTCCAAAAAGCAGTTGTAGGCCAGAGGAAACTGGGACATCATGTGAGGAGCAGTAAAACTTCATGTGTTTCTAATTATGGCAGAAACAAGATTAAAGCCATTACATATTGTCTCTCTGGAGGCAAACCTATGATGGAAATCAAATGATCAATGGCCATTGGCTGGCACTAACATTGTAGTACCATAAACTAGAATAACAAACAGGCCAAGGCCATCAGCTAATAGCATTATACCCAAGCTGTGGTTTGAGTACAGGCTCAAGTACGCTGGAGAGGAGCAGACACATTTGCAAATGTGTAATTGTTTTAGAAAAGACCAATATGCATCTCAAGTGTCAAACATGCATCAACAAAACAAATGTTGGGGGTAATTTTACCAGGGATCTACACACTTTATCAATAATAACCAACATATTAAATTTATGGGGCAACATTTCAAATCCACAGAGATCTTCTTCGGGCTTTGCCAGGCAAACAGACATGGTAACCCTGTCAGGTAGGACTGGACGATATGGCCAAAATCTTCTATTATGATACAGGTCATTTCATATCTCGATAACGTTATATATCACGATATAGCTTGTTTTCCGGTAATTCAATAAATGAATAGTCTATATGAAATAACCACATAGTAAAGCCGATTTTTGTGTGCTCCTGTGTGAATTAAACACATGACAAATGAAAAGTACTAAGTATTTACGCATTTTAAGAACTTGAGTGCAAAATGAACATAACAGCCTAGCCTATATTGCGATAGAAACGATATAGAAAAATACACACGATAGACATTTTTCTATTGTTTTGACGATATGCAGTATATCGTCATATTACCCGGTCCTATTGTCAGGCAGTTGCAAACTTTGTTTGTATTGTATATTTTGGCTACTTCTACTTAAAATTTACCGAGAAGCTACGTACAGGTGGTTAGATAACATCATGGAGGGGATATTCATTTTAGTTGACACTGTCATAGAGGTGTCAATTCTGTTCTCTGTTTTAGCATTTAGGTCATAGTTAGTGGCAGTGTTGTACAAGACTGTTGAGAGATGTTTCCAATACCCCACCTCTTAATATCATGTAGTCCAGTACAACAACACCTTTAACTGTGACCTCGGTAATAAACCTACACTTGAATTTACACATTTCTGACAGTGTCACCAAAAACTGAACATTATAAACTTTGCACAGGTGTACCTAATAAAATGGCCACTGAGTGTACACTATATACCTTCTTTATTGTCAGTGATTGAAGTCCATTTGTGTCAACTGGATGTAGAGGGATAAAGCCATGGCACATGTTTTTACATGGTTTTATAGAAACAGGGCTTTAATAAGAAGATTCAATGACAGTACTCACTCTAGTGTTAAAAAATATAGAAATTAACAATCTTTGCCATTCTATTGTAAGGTTTTGAACTGAGAATCTAATTTTAATATACACTGGTGGGTGTTTATCCCCTAATATTCATTTAGTAAGTTGATGGTGATATATGATACTTGCTGATGGGTTCATCTAAATGTGGGCGTCTCCACCTTCTCTCATCTGTTGCGGTATGAGTTTCAGCTGTCTCTCCCTCTCTCAAGATCAGACACAAGCTGACACCCACATGAGTTACAGATCATTAAGAGGGATGCTAATACCAGTTAGCTATGGAATCACATATCTGAAGCTGTGACTAACTCATCAGTCATATCCAGTAAAGCTATACTGTGTTCATTCATAAAAATGTCACCTCGCTCTAATGTCATTAAGTAATCTGCAGCCTATGGCAGTAACAAGATGTTGTAGATAAGCAGCAGTGTGTGTTACATTCAGAATTAGAAAAACATACTTTTTTTGTTCCAAATTAAAACAGAAAACTTTAGGAACAATATATAAAATAGAGTTGACCTATTCTCTAAAGACAACAGCAACATTAAATCACTGTTTCCAGAGGAAGTTGGTGATCTAAGCTACTGTTGGTCAATGTGTTTGGTCAGCTTAGACAGCTTTCCAAGGCTGAATCATAGCTGTGTGCCTACAGAAAACTCATTGTTTCCACTTGCTGGTAGTCTGACATGCTTTGCTTTGGCAATGAGGCTTCCTCAGCAACTGGGGCTGGATGCACTGGCGACAATAAACCCCATTGACTCAACTCTAACATTTTGCCCCATTGACACTCACTGCAGTCATACTGTTTGTGTCTGTGAAAAGTTGCTTTCTCACCACTTCTACACAGACATCTCTCTGTTTATTTTGATCATTGCTGATGTCTCTGTTGGCTCATCTGTACATCCAGGCAGTTTTTATGGATCTTGGGTTTGCAGTCATGCCATAATATGTCCTGCTAACAGGGGCAGTGGTGTATTTTTTCCAACTGTTCAAACAAACTGATCAAGTTTTCCCCCCCTTTTGTGGGCAACCGTGCTAAATCAGGTCATCCGTTACACCCTGTTTTTAGGCAAACACACATCTCAAAGTATGATCTTACCAAGAGGCGCAGAGCAGAAACAAATGTTTGACTACCATTAATAATACTCTGGGTTAATATTTACAAAGAGAGAGCAGCTGGGAGCATTATATTATTTTAAACATGCATTATCTGCAACCATCTTGGACTCTAACCACTGGCACACTTTACACTTACTTTACACTATACATCCTATATACCACTTTATTGACTGCACATATGTACATATTACATTTATTTATTGTACATACTACATTTATTTATTTATTTATTAACAGACTGTACACACTATGTTCACCCACTCACTCTGTATCTTTTATATCTCTATTATTGTTTTTTATAATTTTTGTATACCATTACCTCTCTCAAGCCAATACAGCTGCCATCTGATGATGGGAGGAACAAATTTGCATGTATACACATCTGGATGTGTAGCAAACAAAACCCAAATAAAATGAACCAAAAAATAGCCAGCATGAATATTTTTCTAGTCTCATACTCACTGGCCAGGTAGATTTCACAAGCGGTATTTGCATAATATAAGAATTTGAATTTTCCTCTGGGGATTAATAATCATCTTATCTTATCTATCTATCTATCTACATTCAACTGTAACGTTAGTAGGCACACCTGTGACATTACATCAACATCATGGCTGATATTTACCACTTTATAGACTGCACATATGTACATATTACATTTATTTATTGTACATACTACATTTATTTATTGACGGACTGTACACACTATGTTCATCCATTCCCTCTGTATCTTTTATATCTCTATTATTGTTTTTATAATTTTTTTATACCTTTACCTCTCCTGTGTTTCACTCTATTTGTTGATGTTTGCTGACACCTGAATTTCCCTCTGGGGTTTAATAAAGGTTTATTTTATCTATCTATCTATCTATATTCAACTGTAACGTTGTTAATAGATGTTTATTTATTACTTAAAGGCTACATGACTGTTTTTTGTAATGTTCAAATGTTTTAATAAAGGAGTGCATGTTGAATTACATGGGATTTATTGGGGGGTTTTTTGGGTTTTTTTACCGTGGTATCGAATTGGTATCGAGAATCGTGTCAATTCACTGGTATTGGTATCGACTACTACATTTCTGGTACCATGACATCTCTAGTTCAAACACACTGATCAAGTTTTTCTCCCCTTTTGTGGGAAACCGTGCTAAATCAGGTCATCAGTTCCTCCCTGTTTTTTAAGGTGAATAAACGAAGGCAAACACACACATCTCAAAAAGTACCTTACGACCAAGAGGTGCAGAGCAGAGACAAATGTTTGACTACCATTAATAACACTCTGGGTTAATATTTACAGAGAGAGAAGCAGCTGGGAATACATTCACATCAACTGTAACATTAGCAGGCACACCTGTGAGATTACATCTAAACCATGGCTGATATTTAATGTGGTGAAAACACTGCTTTCATTCACCAGCAGACTGAGGAACAGGTTTTTCCCCAGGCCATCAGACTTTTAAATAGATAATTCATACGACACCTACTCACACACAAATATATCTTATACTGTATATACTGTATATGTTCTTAATATGCCTGTATATGTTATTAATATGTCATTGTACAAAGTATTCCCTTTTTATAATTGTTATGTAAATGTAATTGTAATGTAAATGTAATATAACTCATTATTTTAATGGAGCTTCCCAGCAAAAAGGCATGACAATAAACATCTTGAATCTTGAATCTTGAATCATTAAAGGCCTTCACAACCACACTATATAGTGGTGGCTTAACAGCTTAGTCTGACCACCTAAAAATAGATAATAGAGGCAAGCTGGCGTCTTCAGTAGCTAGCTTGTTAGCCAAAACAACAGCCAATACTGTGGCTTTTGGGGGTAACGGGTTTGTTATGATTGTGGATTACAAGGCTGCATTTATTTATCTGCATTTGTAACCTAAATGTGAACCAACTCAACCTTTTAGCTGAGGTTAAAATCAGCGCGAACAGGGAGTAGCTGCTGTGCCAATCACGCCGGATCAGGATTAGGACTGTGACTGATAAAATGTTACACCCACAAGGCCAATGAGCAGCTCTAGTTAACGCTAGCTAACGGTACCTTTTAGTGATAAATATAACGTTAATAAGAAGGGGCAAATAGTGCATAATGAGTAGCATAACATGGTACAATACCACGGTGTTTAACTCAGTGTTTAACAACATTAACTAACAGTTATATTGGAGCCACACACAGTGTTGACTGACTGAGCAGCTACAGGGCTCAGAGAGAAGAGAGGAGCTCAGCGAGGATGGATAGTTAGGTCTGCTTTCGACAGAAAAGAGTAGTAAACATGTGTGTAATGTTAATTACCTCCGCCGTCGAAATGTTGAAGGACTTCTCTTCTGAAATGTAGTGGTTATTATCACCGCAGTGTGGTCTGAATCCCTCTCTCCGGTGTTTTCATGGGTGGAGAGGCGGTGTGTGACTGAGAAGCTGGGAGTTCCTCTAGAAGCGTCACTGCGTGCTGCCTTCAAGCACCATCGGAAATGTTAATGATACTTATAAGTGCCTGTAAGTTATTTATAATACTCAGAATCACAGCTGAGGTGAACGTAAACAAAGATATCACTCATTATGAAGGACATTATGTTAACAGGAGCAATATGACATTATAAGCAATGGATATTCATGTTCCAATTACGACTGAGTGAAGTTTTTCACACAGTTCCTTAACTGTGTGAAGACTTGGATGTTAAAACAAAATTTATTTTCCATATGTAGGATAGATAACTCACAAAATAAGGAATATGGAGGATGTTTTTGAGAAGAGATGGAGTCTAACGGAAGGAAAAATATAGTTAGATGGGGTACATGCACATATCCTCCTGGTAACCGAGTTTAAAAAAGTGTCTTCCAATGAAACCAAGAATACATTCAAATTGATTTTTTAAAAAAAACACATGCCATATCACTGGACTATGATGTCCTCTTTACAATACACCAGGGGTTGATAGAGTAGGTCAGAAGAGTAAGAGGATATGCATGTGGACAAAATGTCCACTACAGAGGACACATGTCAATGGGCTGGGTCTCAGGAGGATATACATATGCTTGGAGGTGACCTGACGTTAAGGAGGATGCATGTGTGTGCCCATGTAAATTATATTACTATATATTTGCGCCCCCCGCCTTTTTATTTTCTATTAACTTATTTGTTGATTTAATTTATTATTACTCTCGTATTTTTGTATTATTGTTTGTTTTTTTGTTATGTGTGTTTTTTTTTGTTTTGTTTTTTTAACTCTATTCTTTCTTTTTGTCATTATTATTATTGTTATTTCTTTTCTTGGTTTTGTTCCGGTTTTGAATGTTGAGGTTGTTTTCTCTAGTGTACTTGATGGGTTTGTCTGTAAGCTAATCTACTTAAAAGTTGGTTTATAGACTGTTGTAATTACGAACAGTGGATTGCATATATGAAAACAGCCTTGAAAAAAATGGAAAAAATAAAGTATATAAAAAAATAAGATGCCTGTACGACAAAAAAGACGGAATAATATGTGATGGCTCCGCAAAAACACAAACAAAAAGAACACCATGATAGACTGTACATCTGTACATTTCATAGCATAATTATTTGTTTTTTTTATTTAGGTAAAGAACGCGCGACAGGATATATTTACACATGTGTGCTCGGAAGTTGTAGCACAAAGAGAAGCATTTGAACGCAGCAACAGTGACAACCACGAAGAAAATGCAGCGTTGGAAGTAGTGATGAAGTAGTGATGGGAATTCCGTCTCTTTTTAGTGAGTCAGATCATTTGGCAAACCAAGAAGAGTCGGCTCTTTCGGCTCCCAAACGGCTCTTCGTTTTACTACTTCTGCCTTTTATAATTAATAATTAAAACAAATTTAGCGCTGTTTTGACCTTTGATTAATATGTTTGCGCATATATCACTTAAATTATTCAATATAATTATACTAAACCTTATAATTTCCTGAATACCATCATTTTACATGCTGCTTTGTTTCTGACCATCACTCATCTTGTCTGCTATTCACGCACCGCACTCCTCTCTCTCTTTCTCTCCTCCTCTCCCTCCTAGTCTGTACCTGTAGACTGTCAGCGCATCTCGCTGCTTGATGGTATGATCCTTGTCTGTCATCACCTGATTGGTCGCACGGACATCATTAACACAACATTCAGTCACAGTCAGTGCATGGAGTGCCCGTGGCGCGGAGAAGATCGTCCTATCATTCTGCCTTGAATTAAAGGGACTGTTTGTAACTTTGTAAGCGTATAAATGTAGCGGGTCGGCACATATGCGTGCTTGCGGATGCCGGAAGCCTCGTCTCCTCGGCCTGCTCGCCTTCACTCAGACAGAGCACGCGTTCTCGCGTACTCGCTCCACCTCTAGACGTGAACGCGCGCTCACTCCACACTGCAGAAGAGTTAGTTTAGCTCTGAGAATATCTAGTGAATGTACAGTGGACGTTTGTGCAGAAATAAATGCTGCAGCTCCTCCAGAGAGAAACGTTACCGTCTCCCTCCTGCGCCCGCAGGGAGACACCGGGTGCCGGTGTCGCTGTGTCAGTGCGCGCTGTGTCAGTGAATGCAAGCAGGCAGCGGAGGAGAGGCTCCGGTTGTCGGTGTCTCCCTGCGGGCGCAGGAGGGTGAGGCAGGAAAAGCCAACACTAGGATCAGATCTAAATCATGTTCATGGAGAGACCTTGGTCTGGTCAGCT
>CAKAOH010029139.1:0-19445 GCA_916701665.1 Sebastiscus tertius | reverse complement strand
TCATCTGTGACCTGATTGGCTCTCCTCTGCAGCTCCTGCTGCTCCGTCAAGATGGGCGGGTCTGACGCCATGTTGGCTGTGTGTGTGTGTGTGTGCGTGTGTGTGTGTGTGTGTTGCATGTTGCATTCTAGCTCCTAGTTATCTGTTTTATCATGAACTGCTAGAGTTGTTCATGGTTGTCAGGTCATTTATATTTATATATCTGTGAGATCAAACTTTCTGTATTATTTAGTGAGAGTTTTGGTGAAACATGTCTACTGTTTGACCGTTAGGTGGCAGTGTCCCCCATGTTGTTTTACAGCACACATGCGAAGAACATGGTTATATATTTAAATAGAAAACAATGGAACACTATATTTATAATACTTAATAAATATATAATAAATATATAATTATGAAATATTATTATATAATATATAAATATATCTATATATAATATAAAATATATTATATATAAATATATTAAATATATAATAATAAAACTATATAATATAAAAAATATAATATATAATAATTTAATAATAATAAAATCAAGGAATTTCTATTTAAGATTGTACACAGGTACTACCCTGCTAAAGATAATATTTGCAAGTTCTTCCCAACTGTTAACAATAGATGCACTTTTTGCAATTGTGAAGGGTTAAACTATTGAACATGTACTTGTAGATTGTTTTCATTATTTTTGGTTTTAATTTACAGAAAAATCTCTCAAAACATTTCGAAAAAAATATCATACTAACAAAAATTGAGATATTACTCACTGTTAACAATCCCAGTTTTTATGGGAGATTTACATAATTAATTTGATTATTATCCTAGCAAAAAATTATATAAATAACATGATATGGCTTAAAATAATACCCTCCTTTTTTGTTTTTAAAGATACTTTTAAAACATATTTGACTATAATTAATAACTTAAAAATGTAAATTACTAAATTGGCTAAAACTATTAAATTGTTTAGACTTTTTTAAATTTATTCTATTTCTTTAACAGACCACGATTGCTTTTTTTGATTGTTGTTTTTTTTATTTTATTTGTATTCATCTTTTCCTTTCCTTACATTTTTATTTGTTGTATAATTTATTTTATTTTTTATATTATTTTATACTGTAAAATATATTTGCAGAATTGTAATGAAAAATATATTCTATTGAACTTTTGAAATGAAAAAACACAAGGAGGGTGGAAAGAGGAGAGGTACGCATCATCATCGCGTCATATCGTCTGGGTACCACACTTGCGCAGCCTGCACTCGCCGTAATACAGTCACACTGCGCATGCGTGATGCCTCCAGTGTCGTCATGAGGGAGAGGAACAGCTGGAAATAAAATCACCAAATCGGAGACTTTAGTTGATGTGACTGAGAACTGCTGCTGCATGCATCTGTTCCATCGTTTGAGTCTGTCAACATCAGCTCTTTTTAATGTAATAAACCTACATCAGGAGAAACCTTTGTAGCTGCAGCATCTCTGCAGAGTCAATTACTGATCATAAGATGGAGCTGGATGAGATCTACAGTATGCAGGGTGAAGAGGAGCACGTGGTGGCATCCATCCCTCCCTGCAGGGATCTGTGTGAAGGGATGAGCCACTAAGGCCAGTCTCTTAAAGGGAGCTTACACTCTTATTGTGCCTCTCAGCCTTTAAAATGAACTGCAAGTCAAGCATATTTCTTGAATCAGATGAAACAATGGATAGAGGGGAGAAAACACACAGACACACATCAGAATCAGGTTTATTTACGCAGCTCTCTCAATATACTTACACAGAATAGAAAAAAAACCCAGAATAAATAATACAATAATAAAATAAAAATAATATGTTTATATACAAGTCAAGTGTTCGGGAGTTGTAAGCAACACAAATAGTGGTCAATAAATAAATACTGGATAGATATAGTGGACTAGATGTTTATGTACAGCATGTACATGTGGAGATGTCTATATACTGTATATATACTTAGTAGGGTTTATATTTTCAGTGACAGGTACAGGTTTAGGTACATATTATAATATGTACCTAAAGTGACATGATATGTACATATTAAAAAATGTGCATTAAAGACTGTAAATTATAATCTAAAAATGTGCATTAAAGACTGTAAATTATAATCTGAAAATGTGCATTAAAGACTGTAAATTATAATCTGAAAATGTGCATTAAGGAGTGTAAATCATAATCTGAAAATGTGCATTAAAGACTGTAAATTATAATCTGAAAATGTGCATTGAAGACTGTAAATCATAATCTAAATATGTGCATTAAAGACTGTAAGAATTATAGTCTATAAGAGCAGCAGTGGATGTTTTGGTGTCAGAGGATTATTGACAGTGTATGACTGATTAAGTGTTCATCAGAGTGATGGTCTGAGTGTCTTGTTGTTTTAGCGTACAGTGTTCTGTAGCGCTTCCCAGAGGGGAGAAGTTGGAAGAGTTTGTGTCCGTGGTGTGAGAGGTCTGTAGTGATGCTTCCAAGAGATTACTGAAGCAAATACAGTATCTTTATGCCAGTTAGTAGACTTGGCATTTGATCTTTGTCAGAGCAACATAATGTCTTTGGAACAGGTTACTTTGGCTCAAAATAAGACTGAAAAGCTATCACCTTGTTCGGGGTGAAATGGTTTATTTGAGGCCTAATGAGCCATGTCATATTATCAGGCTACTGGCTTACTAGTATAGTGTTTGTGGTGGCTGTTTATTATTAGGCAGATTGAAAAGTATATGCAAAGAAAGCTCAGCAGAGACAAGAAATAATACTGGTCCCTGCAGCCTGGGAAGACCCTTTGATTTATGTGCGTCTGTGCGCTCAAGCACACAAGCTCTGTCAATGCTACTGTGGATGTGACGTGGCCAGATCACTGCCTGCTTGCTGCTGCTGTCTCCAGTCCAGAAACACAAATACGCTGGCGTGAGCACACATGCTCCTCAGTAGAGAAAAACGCAAGGAAAACCAAGACAGTTTCCACAGGAGTGTGCCTGAGAGGAGCGCCAGATGAACAAAATTACAGAGCAGTTGTGTCATGGCACACAATTTAGTATGCCTCTGTGCACTCAGATTATATTTTCTAAATGGGATAGAGGCTCTGGCTTTGCAAATGTTATTACTTCAACTGATCTATACTGTATAGAAACATTTAACTGTTAATGCTACACATGATTGTATCTGGTGATTTGAAGTTCTCACTGAGGCTACTGTTCTACACTTGCAGTATTAGTTGCAGCTCAGTTGTTCAGATGATAGCAGGGAAAACAGGTTCTTCTTTAAGAGCTTGATTCCTGAGCCAAGGTGGACTCTGTGGATCCAAGGTGGCTGAATTGAGAGAGGGAAACTGAGGCAACTAATCCCCTTGAGGCAAATTTGTGATTTGTGATATCGGGCTGTATGAATAAAAAGGCCTTAACATGAGGGAGGAAGTCTTTTAGGGAATCTAAAAGTAACCTAAATTTCTTTTTTTTGTTTTATTCCTCAGTGATGCCGAGCACCAGCAGGCTGACTGGGTGGGGATCCACGAGAGAATCTGTCAGCTGCTTGTTCCCATTCGCACCCCGACGCTCTTCACTCTCAAAGGCCACATGGAAACACAGCTTAGAAAGGTGAGGATGTACGTGATGCAATGGGACAACATGCACACACACACATCTCGCTCTGAGTTTGAGTCTAGTTTACATCACAAGGAAAATGCAACGAAATGAACAACTTTCCAAATCTCATACTTTTTCTTATTACTTTTAGTACATACTGCAGCTGCCCTTACAAAGTACGTACTGTTGCATGCAGTATGCATACAATTGGGACGCACTACTTCATCATAATATTACGTCTTGACACTCTTGCTATTATATTGTTGTAGGATTGTGGGTCAGAATAGACAGAAAAGCATGCTGGCTTGCATACTGCAGAATACGACCGTATGCAGAAGGACATCCTGGTTTTTCTGGCATACTGCATTTGACATGTTATGTATTGGGACATACTAAATCTTTTTCTGGCATACTAAATAGTATGGTAGTATGAGTATTGGAACGCACGGATGGATTCGGAAAACTATTGGTGCCTTCAAATGAAACTCGTGAACTCGTGTTTACAACATGGGAAGTCGTGTATATGCTTGGTGTTCAGGTGGTTAAGTCGTGAGAACACCGCTGCTAAGCAACGGCAATATTAACGCTACTGTCGGCGTCTCGAAGCCACAGAGGTTAACAGTTTAGCAAGCTAGCAAGTGGGTAACATAATGCAGGAAATGAAAAGGCATAAAGACAGAGGAGGAAGATGAGGCCGTTGGGAATATCAACATTCTCCTCATGCATTACTATGAAAACCAATATAGGATTAAAATTACAATATATTCACTTATTATGCACCGAAAAATGAACTTCCATGGCCTCTGCCATTTCTGACAACGTCAACAAACACGTCACAATGGATCATGAACTCTGAGCTTTCAGAAACTCTCCACTTAGTAGGTCGTGAATACCACAAGAGGGTGGCGTTCATATGGTCATATTAGTTTTAGCTTTCCAAATTTCATAAGACTTAGGTTGCCAAATCCAAACCTGGAGCACACAATGAAATGATAACTATAAAAAACAGCATGGATTTCTCTCGTAGACTGTGTTATCTTTCAGGAATCAGTCATGGTAAAGTCACAGAACACAACAGAAGAGCCTTGGATCTTTGTTGTCTCGTTATAAGCTGAGAGAAAGTGTTGTGAAACACATTTAGAACAGATGGAGGTAGAGGAGGGAGGAGGAAGAGCGATTGAGATTCCTGACTGCACTCTGTCAGTTCCACCCCTTGAGTCTATTATTTGAGCAGGAGTTTGTCATGTGCTGTGACTGGCAGAGAGCTGCACACAAACAAGTTGCTGCTTTGCTGTTGAATAAACACCACAGAGGAGAAACAGCCGAGGAAGTTATTTTTATTATTATAATAATTTATATCAAGGTTCCTTTTTTGGTTATCGTTTCCTGAGCCTGTTCAGTGATAAATGTTTGGATGTTGCTCCAGTGATATTCAAGCCTGTAGTGATTACTGTCAGTAAAAAGAGAGTGGTTTACTCCTGTGAATGAATATAAGGTAAAGGAAACCTGACATGTACCCTGGTTTTGGTTCCCTACTAAGACGGAGCTGATAGAGATCTGCAGGTCGGTGGTTCAGAGCAAGCTGTCTGAGGGGAAACACCAGGAGGCTCTGCCTGCCGCCCAGTTCTGCC
The DNA here is from genome assembly GCA_916701665.1 of Sebastiscus tertius. Taxonomy (NCBI): domain Eukaryota; kingdom Metazoa; phylum Chordata; class Actinopteri; order Perciformes; family Sebastidae; genus Sebastiscus; species Sebastiscus tertius. The sequence goes on along the minus strand of CAKAOH010029139.1, from coordinate 14,231 downwards.
TGCGCTGCTCTATAGAAGTCTACGGCGCCAGTACGGTCCAAATTGTCCCGGCCTACCTGCTGTTGGCTGAGGCCAACATGGGTGAGGAAAGAGCACAAAATGGTTCCTGAGCTCAAATTGTCTCCTTTCGCCCTCCTATATATGATGTTTAATGCAATTTTTATTTTTATTTTTAAAAATTATTTATTTATTATTATTATTATTTTTGTATTATTATTATTATTATTATTATTAATAATAATAATAATAATTTATTATTATTATTATTATTATCATTATCATCATTCTTATTTTTTAATTATTTTTTAATTATTTTTATTTTTTTATTATTATCATTTTTATTATTATTATTATTATTTTTTTTTTTATGCCTCGGCTCAAATTTCCATTTGCTGGAATTAGCTAGAAGCATGAAACTTGGCCCAATAACTGGAAATAATGTGCAAGTGCTTCACAACAAATATGACCCCAATCTTCCATGTAATGGTGCTGTAATTAATATATGTACTGTAATGGAAATGTTCATATCTGAGTAGGCCAAAGTTAACCATGTACCTTTAGAGAATCTCAGGGCCTCACAGCTAGTAGACCTTGTCACCATAAGCATTAAAACAGTGACCCGATAGTTTTATCTTCTGTGAGGGCTGAAGTACTTGTTATGTCTTGTGATCTTCTGTTGTCTGTTCTGTGCTGACGTAATGATTCACTTTCTATCTTTCTCTTCTGTTGTCTGTTCTGTGCTGACGTAATGATACACTTCTATCTTTCTCTTCTGTGCACTTATCTGTGTGTTTTGTATTAGTATGTATAGAGGCCTGACTATTTTTGTGTTCGGGGCTCACTTGCCACGGCCCACTCAGGTGGCTGTGCTCGTGAATACATGCTTTTTTATTAAATGTACTTGAAAGACAAGTTGTTACCTTGGTTTGTGTCTTGTTTTAACAGAAACTGCCACCACAGTACAAACATATTTGTGTGTGTGTATTTCGTACTTTCCAGGTTTGGGTAATCTAGCCCAGGTAGCGGAGCTCCTGTCCCAGGCAGAGTGGGCGGTGGTGAAGAGCCCAGAACACGCCGGCCACCACCAGCTGCACAGGAGCCTGGGCCGCCTCCACATGGCGACTGGAAACCTGGACGCGGCTCTGTTTAACTTTGCAAATGATGTCTGTGTCATAAGTAACAGACACACACACACACACACCAGAAATGGCTTCAGTACATTAAAGGTCCCATATTGGAAAAAGTGACATTTTAAATCTTTTATATTATAAAGCAGGTTTAAGTTCTATATAAATACCGTGAAAGTATCGAAACGCTTAATCCACAGAGAAATACACACAGCCTGTTTTCAGAAACTGAGCTTTTGAAACAAGCCGTCAGGATTTCTTTCAATTTGTGATGTCACAAATCAACAATATTTAGACCATTTTAAAGTTTTAAACATAAACATTCTTCATGGGTCCCAGTTTACTTCCTGTTGCAGTGTATGTAAATAACATCAGCTGACAGGAAGTAAACAGGGACCCAAACTGTTGCCTAGCAACGCAATTATGTTGCAATTCCATTGAAATGTACTAAAACGGAGCGTTTCAGACAGAGGGTGAATACAGATATATTCAAGCAGACAGCATGAGGAAAATAAAGGTTTTTTTTAAACATTAAAGTATATTAACATGTTCCAGTAGAAACCCAAAATACAAATATGAACCTGAAAATGAGCATGATATGTCCCCTTTAAGTATTTTCACTAACTTTATTGATATTGTGAGAAGCAAAATAAAAGCCACAACTGTGTTTCTGCACTTTGTGTCTCACTGCTTGTAAATAGTTTTAAATTTGAGTGAGATTAACAGTGTGTCATGTGCACCAACATTGTAAATCCTCACTATATCTGAATTTCTCTGATGTTGTTTCAGATATACTTTGCCAGTGAGGAGTACGGTCTGGACAGCACCGTCACCTGTGGCGGCTACGTCCTCATGGCTGATGTGTTTGCCCAACGGGGTGAGATGCCCGTTGTTCGTTCCTTGTACTCTAAGGTAAAATAATCCAGATGTTATTACGATGATCTGTTTTTGTTGGTGTGTTTCATGGTTCATCTTCTATCGATCATATTGCAGGTGGCTCATATTTGGCACTGCCATCTGACCAAACGCCTCAAGACCCACGTCCAGGATGTCCAAAATCCTGACATGGTATCGGAGTCCTCTTTCGGTGCGTCTTTGTCATCAAATATGCAACCATACATTTATGTTTTATCAATCTACCCAGTGCAGAATCAGGAAATGACATCACCGCCCGCTAAACCACAGGAAGCTCCATTGGCGTATCAGTAAGAAAATAAGGTCAATAGTGCCTATATTTATCTGAGCTGTCTTGCTGTGCAATCCGAAGGCTTAACCCCAGATTTACACTAGCACACTCAGGGCTGACTCCAGACCAGTGCTGACACATCTCTGGCTGCGCAGCATCCGCACCATTACCCTCTATCACAGCTGCTGCCCTACATATAATTCTAAGCCTGTTGGCTGCAATGCAATTTTCCCAGGCTTTCTGGGATGTTTACCAGGGAAAAGTGGGTGTGGAAGCTTACTCAAACTAAACACGAGATGCACACATGACATGAATGTTATGTTAATCTCTATTAAATGCATTAAACAAATTAGTTGTTAAGTGTATTTAATCCCATGGTAATATACTGTAAAAGCTTACGGACGTCTATGTCTCTATCCATGACTTTCCACCAGACAAAGCCCAGCAATTTGAAGTGGACAAGATGTTACAAACCATGTTGGCGTTTGTGCAGAATGACTCCAGAAAGGACTGCGCTCAGATTGCGCTGGTGTTCCACTGCCTGGCCATGTCGTGCTTCCTGGGAGGAGACTCCCTAAAGGTGAGTCACCTGACGGGAGGCATTAAAGGTTCAGGTTTGACACAGTGACACAGTTCCCCGTTTTCCCCCTTTATGCGCCTACTTTGGCGGGCCGTGCTCAAGACAAAATGGGATTATCTCTAATTGGTAAAGCCGTAAAGATGAGGTGGGAATTAGCGGGAGTTGATTCGACTTCCGCCTCGATTTCCAGTCTCTGTAATGCCTTTGGAAGCTATTTGCGGGTGTATACGCGTCACCTCTTTAGGTGTGGGATGAATGAGCCAATCCCTTGTGTGTCACGCCAGCATTGAGCACGAGGCTGCAATCGTGTCATTAGGTGACTGCCACAGACTTAAAACCTTGTCGGGGTCAAAGGTCAGTGGGTCTTGGGCCGGTGGAGATTGAAGATTGGACGAGATCTTATGGTTAAGCGCATGTAGCCTCACAAACAGACACCAGACAGTTACACAACAATCAGTCCATGAGTTTGTTGGTCATGTTTTTATCTGGTGGTTTGGTGGGTTGGTACGGCTGGATGAAATGCAGTTGGAGTTGTTTTTTACTTCACCAACAGCTACACCAGAGTTTAAAAAAACTAGTTATGTTAAATGTTAAAGGTCCCATATTGTAAAAAGTGAGATTGTTTTTTATCATAAAGCAGGTTTAAGTGTGATATAAATAAAGGGAAAGTATCGAAATGCTCAATCCACAGAGAAATACACAGACAGTTTTCAGAAACTGTGCCTTTGAAACAAGCTGTCAGGATGTTCGCAACTTTATGATGTCATAAATATACAATATATAGATCATTTCACAGTTTTAAACGTAAACATTTTAAATGTTAAAAGTTTATTTCCGGTTGCAGGGTATGGTTGCGTCTAACATGCTATTTAGTTCACTAAAACATTATGCGAGACATTTTAGTATGTCCAAACCTTTAAGTACGAAACCAATAGTAATACTATTTCCGCAGTATGCAACACTGGACACTACAGTGGTATAACTATCCCACAATGCAATGCGGTAGTGACGACAACGTTCATAGCAGACGCTGACGGACAGCTCTGTAACCTCAATAACGCTTTCATTTAAGTATAAGATTTCACTTTGCTAGGCGTAATATATATTTTAAATTAATTCAGACTTTGATTCTCACAAACCGACGCTTTGGTCACATGAGGCTGGTTCGGGTTACCATGGTAACACGTCTCCAAATCATCAGGGAGGCTCTGAGGAAGTGACGACTTAAATTACAACTCAGTGCATCCAAAAAGTAACATACTACTGATTGTTCACACATATTGAGTATGTAATGCGTCCAAGCTGTTGCCTAGCAACGCAATTCCATTGCAATTCAGTCGAAATGTGCTAAAGCAGCGTTTCGGAGGGTAAATACAGGGACATTCAGGCAGACAGTATGAAACATTACAGCATGTAAACGTGTTCTAGTAGAAACACAAAATACAAGTAACATATAGGCAACATATTGGCAAAGTGGCTGCTGTAATAATAAGGACCAGAGCTCACCATGGTGGACCGGGCCTACATCAACGAGCCTGAGGGCCGATCCCACTGATTGAAGACTATCTTTGATCTCCACAGTGAAATTGAGTTTTTGCTTTGCCTTCCTCCACAGAGAGGTCAGACTGTAGCGTCAGCTGTAACATGTAGTCGACTGTTCAGTCCAACTATAAAGTAAAAAGAACTAGGCAGCACAGGAGCTCTGGGTGTTCACTCCTGAGAGAGCTCTGGGTGGATATAACACTTGAGTAACCCTAACACAATGCATATCCCCAGCTGTTTACGAAGCCTGAGAAGCTGCAGGAATTCCTCTGCAAACCTCAATGACTTCCACATTGTGTCTGGCGTGTTTCCATCTGAGCACGCACGGCTTTTGTCATCAGCGTCAAACAATGCTTTTATATCCTCATTTTCTCTGGGTTGTAAAGCGTAAAGGACGGAGTAACGATCGGGTTGTCGGAGGGGTGAAGTGGGATAAGTTAAGCCGACCGGTTTTGCAATCCAATTTTCAGTGATATTATTATATAAGTCAGCTTTACTCTCCCCGGAGAGTCTCACAGCTGCAGCTGCTGTGTTTTGTTTCCGTTTGTGTTTGTGTGCCAGGCTCTGGGATTTGGCAGCGCTGCCCTGCAGGCCAGCCAGCTGATACCAAACCATGACCTGACAGAGCCCATCCAGGGCCTGCTGCAGCTGGTGCAGAGTCTGCAGACAGAACCGCGTCCCGGTTCGGGACTAGTCGCCGTACCTGAGATCTGCTCCGCCGGGATCATCTGTGACTCACCTGTGGAAATGTAGAAACCACTGAGTTCAAATAAAACATTTATGAGTACAGAGCTTATGAAGTCATTCAGGGTTCATCCAGATGTTGTGAATTGGTATTGTAAGCGGATAATGAAAAGAATCAGGGGGAAGCATAATGACGTTTATACTCAGTTACACGTCTCTAAGCAAATAGAAATGCTTGATAAAAGCAGTAAAAGGAGGCGGAGGAGACACGTTTTCATTGGTTTTGAATAATGACTCATCTTTATTTGAATCTAAAAAAAAAGAGGGATATATATTTACATCATTTTGCACATTTGTGAATTACATGATTTTGGGATCCATCTTGTAACACTGTCAGAATGATACAGAACAGAATAATGCTGAGGGCGTTTTGCTAAAACCACTTCTTTTTTAACGCAATGTTTTTGCTTACCTCGTACCTAGCAGTCCAGAACCTCATCATCAATTCACCATGATATGCAGATAAAATGAAAAGACATCTAATGTCTATATACTGTATCATCAACAGAGCATAAACATTGCATTTTTCCTCCCGCAAAATCAAAAGTAAACCGAAGCAAAACCTCAGGTTCGTCTCAAAACACATCGACATAAAATGAACCCGATGATTGCTTGTGAAATCCTACATTATTATATACAATTCTGAAACATGTATTCATTATATCAAAACAAAGATTTTAAAATCATCTCACTACTAGTGTCACTAGTACTGAATCATACAACAAAAAACGGATTGTTTTTTTGGCATTCAGATTCATTTTTATGTGTCGAGAGGCAGCAAAACAGTGGAAACGCTCCGATTTCCGCATATTCCCTTTTTAATTTTTGAGCCAAATATACATTAGCAGCATGTTTGGAGTTAAATAGTAACATTGTGCTCTGTTGTGTGTCGTTGTTGTCGTACACAGTGACTAGTCCAGAGGTCCCTACAGGTTTGTTCCAGGCTGACCACACAGGCCAATGCACTCTCAATCATGATTTACATGTTTTCCTTCCTCCCCTGTGTCACTAGCATGCGGTACCCATTTCTCTCAGTAGCTTCCATATCCACTTTATCATGGCTATAAATACCAAGCAGAAAGAAACCCACCTGAACTGGGATCATGGCTCAAAACCATTGCTCCCAGAGGACACCAGACAATGAAAAAGGCATTGCGAGAGTTGTCGGGGGCACAGTAAAATGAACCTGAAATGGCGAGATGTGCTCTGTGTGCATATGGATGATATGTGTGTAAACTACAGATTTAAATAACAGGGCTGTAAAGAGAGAACATTTCACTCTTTCCTATGGCTGGTCTTGTCTTGAAAATGATATGTGATTTACACGTACACATGTGGAATGACACAGGCTTCAATAAAAAAGAAAAGAATTCGGGGGACAACAACTGGAGAGAGTTAACTCACTCAGAGAAGCGTGTTTCTGTTGGGATGTGGTTTGTTGAGCCCACCAGCCCTTTTGCATGTCAGGAGAGTGGACATTTCACAGTTTGTTTTGTCAGATACTTTCATGATATAGACACCGGACAACATCACAGTAGTGTAAATGGTGTTATTCTCTCAGTGGAGCCACTGTGATCACTTGACGGCACACTTTAAAGTCAAAGCTGCCTTTTCCTTTCCTGTTGTCTGGCGAGGTTTACATTTGGCACCCTCAAAGCAGGCCCAAACGTTCGACTCTAGGCAGTTAGTAACTTCGGCCCACAATAAAAGGAAAATAAAAATCAAGCTTCACAGCGGTTTCACTTTATTGAGACAATATTAGTGCACACAAACCACTTTTTTTTTTTCTTTAAAAATACCATAAATTAGGAAGAAAACAAGGAACAATATAAAACAAGCAAGGAAAAAAAGTGCATGTTAACCATGGTATACACCACATTGTCTTATACTGTAGTTTACAACCTTTTTTTCATTGTTGTTTGTGTCTGCCTGTTAGGTATGTGTAATGTTTCTGACATTGCTCGGATGGATATGCCTTTTTAAGGGGGTTCAGGGGGCGAGATCCAGGCTGCTTCCCTGAGTTGTGTTCAACAGAAAGGGTTAAACATGGACGTCACTACGTAGAACAACTTAGGTTTTACATTTGTGCTTTTTTGATCTGTAAATTATTCTGGATGAATGGCGTTTACCCTACGTCTATGTTCTATTTCAGAAGGCGTACAGGAGGTAAATCGACAGGAACAAAAAAAAAAAAAAAGCGAGAAGCTCTTGGCCACTGAAATCCCTGGATTTTTTTATTTCCTTTCTTTTCTAAGAAAAGAAAAGTCACATTCTATTCAAAAAAGAGACTGCAAAAATATAGTTTCCCATTTTTTGTATTTGTACATCATGCCAACATGTTTCGTGGGTTAGGATCATTGTTATATAAAAACAAAACAAAAGTGAAAACAACAAATCTACAAATCATATGACTGAGAAAACACATCTAACCAAATCCAGAAATATTAGCACCAAATTTCAGGTTCAACCTTTTTCAGTATTGCAGGTCTGTAAAACAAACAGGTTCCTCCACAATAGCTTATGGAAATTTCAATGTTGGCAGTTAAGTCAGCCGTTCCAGTTTCATCCGCTGGATTCTAGGAAGCTAATTCACTACCGAAATATTTACAAAAAAAGCTAAAAAAAGAAATAAAAAAGAAAAACTACCTTTTCAGCTCGTAGACATAAAGGGAAGGAACACCTGGTGTATCAGGGTCGGTTGAAAACCACAAGGCTGATATGTACTGTATGTTTGAATATCTATGTCGTACTATGGCAGTGAGAAGTCACTGTTTTGAGGTATATTTTGTTCGCAGGTGTAGACGCAGCTTTCACACTCGTGTGTCGTGTTTCCTAAATATGTCATCTGAGCGAGAAAAAAAAAAAAAATGCATCTGTTTATCATAAAGTGCTAGACATTGAATGGATTTTTAAAAAAGCAGCAGACTGCTGCCGCTGGTAAGGCTAAATCAAACAAGCTATCTAGGAGTTTAAAATTATAAAATCGAGTCATGGCACTCAATTCATTTCATATTCCAGCCTCTTAAACACAACTGTTTCTTTCTGCTACCTTGCTATTACATTTACATTAGCCCGCTTCATTCACAGTGAACAGAGGTTTTAATTTACGGACATCGTGTTTAGTGATTTTCTGCTGCTCTGGGTTTGTAATCTGGGGTTTGATAATATTCTTATTTACGCATGAAAGGTAAATCATTGTGACAGCACAACGTCAGCCTCTTGTTCACTGTCAATGAGGCGGCTCCGGCTACGTTCTCATGTTAGTGATTCAAAATGATAGGAGAGTTTGTGTAAACATTGTGTCGTAGTAACGTGTGACATGTTGTGTCGTGTAGTGAATTCATCTCTCAGTAAATTTTAAATCCCTCCATCTCCAGTTGCTGCAGGACGGTCCCCGTCCTGTTCCGTGTCCTTGACTACACTGCTACATTGGAGCTGTCAGTATAATGTGCCTAGCTGGCGTACATCAGACCGGCGTATACGGCTACTTCGCACAAAGTCACGGCCGCGCCCCCTTTTCAGGGGAAAGAAAACCGAAGATCTCACAGACTTCAATGGTTTGACGTATGTTTGGGTTGTAATATTTTATGCATTCATCTCTTGTTATGCGTCTTGTAATTATTTTGCAACCTTGCCTGAACCCGAGCGTTCGTTAGTAAATGAAGTTTGATCGCTGTCATGTCTTCACCCGTCCAACACAGTGGACGGATACTTCTTATCCAGACTTCTCTACATATCTGATTGTGTTGTTTGTACAAATCCAAGGTGTTAAGATTTCGTTGGAGACGACAGTCTGATGCTGCTTAATGTCTGACTGTATTACTCAAGCTAACGTGAGCTAGCCACGCTAGTCACTGTCACCAGCATCATTTAGTGATTTCCACACTGACAGTGAATACTCACATATCGTATGAGCCTCAGATCTCAGTGTGAAAGCCTCAGTTAACCCGCTACATAGCAGCTTTTTGACATTTCTGTTTAATGTGACGGCGAGTTTCTTTCCCCCAAAAGGGAGCGCAGCCTCGGAGATGACGCCACGCTGGTCTGGTCTATAGCTTAGAGCCATAAAGCCCCTCTATTAGATCTTTTTTAGGACACAGCAGGGGAACAAATCGGAGATCAGCATTGTTGGATTTATTGTTGGTGCAACCAACTACACAGCAACTCTTCAGCATGGCGTTATTACTATTAGCGGTTTGTTTAAAGCAGAAGTTTAGAGACATGTCTCTTCTCTTTACTCTGTTACCGTCTACGAGGGACGCGGGATTGTTTTCCCCCAAAAGAGGGCGTGGCCACGAGAGCCGACTCTGGATGACGTACTGCCGGTCTGATGTTTGAGGATGTATTCCTCTCCCAAGGAGCTCATCACTTGAAAAAAAACAAAAAAAACACTTCATTTCGCCTCCAATCCACCAACCCTTCAGTCTCAGCAGGAAAACCCTTTTTTAATGAGAACATACTGTAGATTCTCTGTTAAATAATACGGTATAGTAAGGATACAAATATGGCAGGTGTTTGCCTTTTATGGGAATCCCACACCCACCCCAAAAAAACACCTTCACCCTCACTATTTTGCAAAATAGAGGAAGTAGGAGAGGCCAATTCGGCAGTTATCTTGTGTACTATACCCCCCCACCCACCATGCTGCAGTGTGAGCTAAGATTGGCTGGTGGGGTTTGCAGTTTGGGTGGTGAGGTGCAAAGCGAGGAGAGTCAGGGGAGCAGCCTCAGATCTGTTATTGTTGCAGGGAGTTAGTAGGAGAAGGCTCATGTTTTGGTTGTGTCTGTATGCGGGTTCTGTTTTTCTCTGCTCGTTTTGCATTTTAACATCCTGTGTTTTAATAGTTTTTGGATTGATATGTGTGTTTAAAAGGAATGTCTGTTGCCATGCGTACAGGTGTGTGTGTTTCATATGTATTTGTAGTGTGTGTGTGTGTGTGTGTGTGTGTGTGTGTGTGAGTGCATGAAGCTGCTTGAATCTTACTCAGTCAATAATTTGATCTCATTGGCGAGAAGGGTGTTGAAGTTGTAGGCTGGATCAGGGAGGTCGGGGGCTGTGGACTGGCGGGGCGAGGACTGAGAGGGCTCAGCCAGCTCCGGGTCGCTCTCGCTGGAAGTGGAACCCACGCTCATGTTGCAGACGGCCTCGGGCAGCGAGCCGCCGCCGGTGGGCACGGTGCACACCTCCGGCTCGCTGCTGGTCTCGCTGGTGCTCGACACCACGGACAGCAGGGACATCTTGCGGGTGAGGCGGCTGGGGAGCATCGACAGGGCGAAGTCGGCGACGATGCCCGCCACGTCCATGCCGCAGGCCTGGTCGAAGGCGATGAAGCCCACGTTGGCGTTGGCCTCGCAGACCACAAACGAGCCGTCGTTGAGCTGCAGCAGGTCGATGCCGCACACGTCCATGCCGAGGATGTTGGACACCTCTATGGCGAGCTGCTTCCCCTGCTCGCTCAGTGGGCACATCATACCTACACCACCTAACAACCCAGAGAGAGAGACACATCAAACTGGTTAATACTCACCACAATCTGCGCTTCATCCACACACAGTCTATGTGGATGATTTAAGAAATACCACAGCAGATCCACCTCCAGTCAGAGCAAGTGTCAACATGATCTGTTTCATAAATGCAGAATAATCTGATGACTGGTGTCCTAAATATGTCACAGCGCATTACAGCCTCAACTAGACCAGAGCTGCCCTCCTCTGACACCGAAAATCAGTCTCATCAGCTGGAATACTGTCACTTGATGTCTCCGGGGCCGATTCAGGACGAGCTCGTTGATTTGGCACGGCCTCCCAAAACTGGTTTATATACAGTAGCAGATGGAGCGCTGAACTTCATCCCAAATTTAGAAAGATGCTATGACCTCATATACAGGAACGATTAGAGCACCCCTGTGACGCCTTAAAGCCCGGATCAGACAGAGCGTGTTTTTGCAGGTGGAGAACGTGAGACTTCCTTTTGGTTGCCTGATTGGACAGTGGAGTGTTTTTGCAGTTTGCTGCGTCTTTTTATTTGACATGTTGCTAGGCAACCACTAAATGAGTGCTAATGTTACCTTACTACAAACCATGAACTGCACGCGACCCAATACTTAATAGGACAGTTTAAATTAACGAAAACAACTCAAACGAAATCTACCGCACTAAATTGCCTCCAGCTGTTTTCTGTTCAGATCACGGTACCTACGGTTGGTAGAGTCATAAAACTCCGGCAAAAGTCACCACAATGAGAAAAAAAAGCGAATGACGTCGGGCGCTTTTCCACTTTTTTCAACTCGAGGCGTTCAGGGTGCTCCTGTATAAACGCGAGGCGCTCAGCAACGCAAAAGCAGCGAGTAAAACGCTTCAATGTCGTTGAAAACAATCACTGAAAGACGCCCCAGGCTGCTAAAACGCACTCTGTCTGACCGGGGCCTAAATGTGGCACACAGGTCTTTGTTAATAATTAATGCCAGATCCCATAAAATCCAAATAACCAGTACATAAAAGTAAAAAAAAAAACACATTCAAAATAAACTAGTCTTGTAAACTTAAGAGCTTCAATCTGCACAGCAGAGATTCATCTTTAATTCTGTTTGATTGTATTTTTGATTTCTTTTATTGAGTTGAAAGTAGTAAAGTATGTATATTTATATAGAGATTTGTAAATACTGTACCTACCTTGTGTCTTTTTTTGTGATCTATGTAAATTGCTGCTGTAACACCGCAATTTCCATTTTGGGATCAATAAAGTCAATCTATCTGTTCCAGTGTGGCAGTGCTGTCATTGTTGGTAACTGTAATGATGTGGAAGGGGGAGCGGGATCAGTAATGTAATATGTGTGTGTGACAGTGCTCAATAGTTTAGTAATTGGGTGCGTCATCATTGACTCTCGAGCGTCTGCCTACCCAGGGAGCAGTTGCTCTGCATGCGACCGTCCGTGGAGCAGCGTAGCATGGAGCCGATGACGCGGCCGCCCACCAGGACCACCCGGACATCGCGGCCGTGCGACTCCTTCACGTACTCCTGAAACAAGTAGGGCGTGTCGTGGCGGATCAAGTGGCACAGGTCTGTCAGGTGGTGTTTGTCCCGCGCCAGGAACACGGCCTTGCCTGGGAGAGGGAAGGAAGAAAGGAGAGATGAGCTAGTGTTCAGGCTCTCAGGAGAATGTAGACTAGAGCAGCAAATCACAGTTATTGTTGTTTTGGTCTGTAAAATGTCAGAAAATGATGAAAAATGTGTTTCCCAAACCCTAAGATGACGTCCTCAAATGTCTTGTTTTGTCCACAACTCAAAGATATTCAGTTAACTGTCACAGAGGAGTAAAGAAACCAGAAGATATTCACATTTAAGAAGCTGCTATCTTAATAAATTACTCAAAGCGATTAATCGATTGCAGCTCCGACGTAGACTTGTTTACATTAACATGAAGTTAATATGCCTGCCGGGTCTGACATTTACGTAACATTAGTTGAGGTTGGATAACTTCCTCAAAGTTTTGCTGACAAGTAGCTGCTTCTTCTGCTGACCAAGCTTCCTGCCAGTCCCCGTGTGTCACGTAATAGACGGGACGCTCCTCTTAGCAGCCACAGAGCTGCTTCTCACTGAGGTTAGAAAACGCCTGTTTTAATTAGTACCACTTGGCTGTGTCTCCTGCTTGTCAAGCCCTGATCCAGCACCGGGGAGAATATCTTGTGATTGCTCAGTGTGTGTGTGTGTGTACATTGTGTGTAGGTGACAATCCAAACAAGACGACAAGGCGAGCCCTCGGTAACATCACGGAGACGTGAAGATGGACAGCGGCAGGCGTACTTTACAAAAACAAGACAAGCAAGGAATCCTGCTCCTGTGACTCAGCGAGACACATGACCACTGTGTATTACTGGAACATTGATTTGGAGATAGTGTATGCCTTTGTGTGCACAATGTTTTGAATTACAATATTTTATATTCCAACAACTGGCCAGGATGAAATGTGGGATGTTGTATTGACCTATTAATAGCAGTGAAGCAGCCCTTTATAGCTGTTTACAGGCCTTTGTATTTGCTCAAGAGAAGGAAGGCAAGCTGGACTTCAGCCAAAGACAATGGTCAACCACAGAGGGGAGGAAAGCGGCCCTCGAGACAGGGAACTCTATAAAAAGGGTCAAGTTAGTGGTTGACCAACGGCTGCTTTCCCTAACAATGCGTTGTGGCGGCGGCCTGGGCTAGCCAAGGTGCATTGTTATTCCTTGGCGAGCCAGTCATGTGTCAATAACTTTGAATAGGAAGAGGCTAAAGGGCTAAACGGGACAATGGGCCTGATCTCAAACATTAATGCCGAGACTCAAACTTCCCACACCGGCCCCCTGTGAACTCATGCAAAATGAGGAAACTTACTAGAACCAGAAGTGATTAGCCGAGCAGCAGCCACGCTGCCATCACTACTGCATTAGCATAGTGTGGTTGCAGCACCACAGTCCTAATCATTAACACTCTGTCAATGAATTTCATGTAACGGTGTACTGAGCTGCCGTCAGGGGCCTGCAGCGTAAAGGTTTTTGAGGTGTGGTGTAGTGCAGCGGTTCACAAACTCTTTCACTTCAAGGACCCCGAAACGGACTCTAAACAAAGCAGACCAACATTTGATAAGAATTTGTCCCGGGGTCGCATGATTGACCACAGTTAATCATGATTAAGTTCAAATGAATCACATTCTTTATCTGTTCATAATGTACCTTAAAGGGAGGTTTGCCAAGTATTTAATCCTCTTATCAACATGGGAGTGGGTAAATATGCTGCTTTATGTAAATGTATGTATATATTTATTATTGTAAATCAATTAACAACAAAACAATGACAGATATTGTCCAGAAACCCTCACAGGTACTGCATTTAGCATAAAACAATATGCTCAAATCATAACATGGCAAACAGCTGTCAGTGTGTCAGTGTGCTGATTTGACTATGACTTGCCCCAAACTGCATGTGATTATCATAAAGTGGGCATGTCTGTAAAGGGGAGACTCGTGGGTACCCAGAGAACCCATTTACATTCACACATCTGGAGGTCAGAGGTCAA
>CAKAOH010029138.1:0-45872 GCA_916701665.1 Sebastiscus tertius | reverse complement strand
CCGTCACCATCTTGGTTTTTGGCCGTCACCATCTTGGTTTTTGTCCGTCACCATCTTGGTTTTTGGCCGTCACCATCTTGGTTCTTGGCTGTCTTCATCTTTGTTTTAGGCTGTCGCCATCTTGGTTTTTGACCGTCACCATCTTGGTTTTTGGCCGTCACCATCTTGGTTCTTGGCTGTCTTCATCTTTGTTTTAGGCTGTCGCCATCTTGGTTTTTGACAGTCATCATCTTGGTTTTTGGCCGTCGCCATCTTGGTTTTTGACAGTCGTCATCTTGGTTTTTGGCATTCACCGTCTTGGTTTTTGGCCTCGCCATCTTTTTTTTGGGCCGTTGACATCTTGTTTTTTCTGCCTGGTTCGTACTTAGATTTATGAATGTCTACACAAATGTGTACATAAATGTGTAAATGTGTACAGATTTAGGTGTGTAAAGGAATCTGTAATTGCATAAACAGATTTGAGTTCACATTTAGAGATTCTTGTACACATTCACATATCTGTGTACACATGTATATGGATTGAGATATAGTTTCACAACTTTCCGCACGCATTTGCAAATATTATTACTCCAGTAAAGGCCTCATGTACCTCCAATTAACATGTTTTAATGTGGCTTGTTGAGGTATTTCTACCATCTTTGCTCTTCTAAAACCTTTTCACACTTCACAGTCAAGTTGAAAAGTTGAAAACGAAACTTCTGAGGCCGTCTTCTTCTCTTCTTATACAGACTATTTCTCAAGTAAGGCAGGAGGAAACTACAGCTGTGATGTGGAACAAGTCAATGTTTGTTCTGTTATTCCTGCTTGAGGTGAGCTCATAAATCTCTGCAGCACGCTCTCTCTTGGAGCTTTTGGGTGGGTTTCCCCTCCGCCACCCCACCCTCCTGACCGGGTGAGTCTTCTGCTAGCACACTGACATGCTTGTGAAGTCACAGAGCTCAGGTTAAATCTGGTGTGGGAGGGAGGAAAATAAACCCTATACTGCTGCACAGAGCAAGCAAAGGTCTGACCCTCATTAACAGAATCGATGTCCTAATTAGCTGCTGCTGAAGTGGCCCAACACACAGTCCAGGGGGATGATGGGACATTGATTTTAGAGAGAGTAAATGCTTCTCTCTGCTAAGTAGTTAAATTTTAGGAAACCTGACTCTTCAATATGAGTAGATTTTCTGCACAGTTATGTCTCTTTTCTCTGAGACTTTAGCCAAAGAACGTATATTGCCAAGAAGTGAAAGTCAATTGTTCGTTCCGTTGCATTACATCAGCCCCCAGCAGCAAAGCAATGCTTCCGCCATTTTGGACTGAAAGCGACTACCGGACGCTTTTACAAAAGTAAAGCAAAATTATTTTATTCTATTGTCATATTCTACTGAATTGACCAATTGAACAGTTGAACAATAAAATATTATAAATATAATAAGTGTTTTCAGTCCAAAATGGCGACAGTGGCTGTTGTCAAATAAACACCGGAGTTTTGTCTCTTTGCTTTGGCTTTCACAGCTTTTCAGGAAGGATCCAAAGTGTCCCATTTCTGCCTTTCACAGAGATTTTTGGAGAGATTTTCTTGATGTTCAAGAGTGTTGATCAACTATGTTTGGTAAGCGATGATTGTAGATTGTCATGTAATTTGTTACGCACACTCATGCCCCCACAGGATGAATTGTAATAACCTTTTGTAATCTCCTCTTCTCATCTAGTGCCATCATCTGGGCTCATTTTTGATTTGACAAATATCACCAAATACTTGCAAAATTGATATTCCCATCAGCTTTGGCTGTACTTTATGTTTATTGGTAATTAGAAAATGTTAGCATGCTAAACCAAGACGGTGAACATGGTAAACATTATACCTGCTAAACATCAGCATGTTAGCATTGTCATTGTGAGCGTGTAAGCATGCTGATGTTAGTATTTATCTCAAAGCACCTCTGTGCCTAAATACAGGCTCACAGAGCTGCTGGCTTGGTTGGAGTCTGGTTACAATAACTTCTCCCTCCGTGTGAGTGCGTGCGTGTGTGTGTGTGTGTGTGTGTGTGTGTGTGTGTGTGTAATGTACATGCAGCTGAGGTCATACTTTCTCCTCCTTCTCGTCACTTCACACCCGTCTGAGAAAAGCTTTTCCGCTGGAGAAGTTACTTCTGACTTTTTCAGTTCCTTTATTTGGCTTCTTCCCTGTTTTTTCCCCCTTCAACCATCCTTCCTCTTTCTTTCCTCAACACAGCATCTTTCTATTCATGCTGCATTTTCGGCATCATTTCTCTTTTTAGTTCTTCTCAGAAGCCTGACAGCTCTGCTACTTAGAGGAATTGAAAATGAGGCTGCACACCTCGCCAAGAACTGGCGGTAAGCACTGTCAGCTTTGGGATCAAGATTATGGTAATTGTGCTTTGTGCTTGAGAATGCACTGGAATCCTTACAATTATGACATAATGCCAAATGCTAAAACATACCTAGCTAGAGTAGAGAAGAGTCATAAAGTCAATTACACAAGAATGTCCATCTAAAGTTTGTTAATATTAGCTACTGGTCATACCAGACCAAGTGAGACTACAGCAGCAAAACCTCTGAGTGTAATGAACTGAAAAAGGCTTTATTTTGTTGCTTAAGAATTAAATTTTTCATCTTGTGTAAGAGGAAGATTGTGTTATTTATTCTTTCAAAATGTACTGCTTTAAGTAAAAGTAGAAATATTCAACCCGGTCTCACAGGAAGGCGTATAAATAACACGACTCTACAAGGACGTTCTGTGTGTCACAAAGACGCATTTTAAGCTTTTCGCCGTGTCATTTGTACGTCACGCAATAAAACCACACGAATCGTCTACAGTTAGATTTAGGCAACAAAACCACTTAGTTAGGTTTAGGAAAAACGTAAAATAAATACCAAAACAACGCAACAGAAGTACGGAAAACATGAGACAAATGTCTCTGAGGTATCTTACAAAACAAAAAACACCGGTCTCGAACACTGGTCTCCTGGTTCAAAGTCCTGTGTTTGTTTGTTTGTTTGTGGTTCGGACCACGGAGCCTCTGTGTTGTTGTTTCATAAATATAGGCGCAACTCAACCCGTTCTGCACAACGTGATTGGTTGATGCTTTTATTCACGGCGCGAAAGCTCAGAAAATCAACCGTGTTTCGGAAAAAAGTATGTCGCTGTGTCTCCGCGTAATTATTTGCATTCTGTGTGAAAGTATTTATGACAAAAACATCAGTTTGAAAATATATTGACGTGCAAATTAATCACACAAAAAATACGCTCCCAGTGTGTAAAGACTTAAAATGTTCCTTTACAATTTAAAGTCCAGCATTTAAGTTAGTTTTAAAGCTGCCCTGTGAAGTTTTCTTGCAAACAAACAAACAAAAGTAATTCACCGTTACTGACCAAAACTCACTGTGTGTGTTCTTTAAGTCAAACAACTGTAATGAATGCATTTCCTTCCTCATTAAACATTTGCAAAGGAGGTTTTTGAGCAGTTTAAATCCAGCATTGTTTACATCCTTCTTAAAGTTCTTGGAAATCTTCGCAGATAAAACCTGACAGCACTGATATTTACTGTGTCTCATGTTGTTCCTTTAAGTAGTTTTCATGCCTTTATCTTTGAATATAGAAATGCAAGATGACAGGAAATGAGGGGAAAGAAGAGGGATTTAAATCAGGCTAATTTATCACACAGTCCGCTCTAATGAAGTGTCTCTTGCAGCAAGCACAGGCGTCTATTTCCCTCCACATCGGAAGGAGGACAAGGAGCATTAACCTCTTTGTGATGTAAATGCTTTGTGTAGGTTTAGTTCTCAGGTCTGAAAGCAGAGACGGTTTTCACATGAACCCCAGCGGGTTTGACAGCGGCTCACCCGTCACCCGTCATCGTGCTTCCATGAACACAACACTGATGTGCTCTGACCTCACATGCCTGCTCTTACAGCACTGACACCTTCAGGCCATATGCATCACAAAAAGCTCTGTGAACCGTGTGAAACAACATTGTCAGAAAGTCACAATGTTTTGACCTTTGACCTCCTGTTGCTGAATGCTGTTATTGTCAATCTGATCTGAAGGTTTGCTGTGAACCTCCTCTCCAAAACAAACACACCCATTGATTAAAACCAGTAAAAACACTGAATGAAGCAGCTTCAGATTAAAAATCAGTGTATTTCTTTGACACAGTTCGTCCTGGAGGGGCGGCGAGCAACGTTTGCTTAGCTTGTTTCTCTGATAACTTCAGATCCAGATGTCTGATGACTGAAATCCTTCAACTGGTTAAAATATATCAATAAAAAACACCAAGATGTAATAACTATATTGTAAAAATGTGGCTTAAAACTAGATAAAGAGTAAATTTGTGGACCTCATCAATGCTCTTGTGGCTGAATGTGGTTCCACCATGTTGTTGAAGGCTTCAGAGATGAGTGGAGGTTGTTATAGCAGCAGATTAACACCCGTGGTTTTCAAATTAGATCTTCAACAATCACATATTTGTGTCCGTATACTTCCATCTATTTAGCTTGTCTGTACTAAGTGTATTCATGGCAATACTTCAACTGCTGATTTGTTGTTCACAGAAGCCTGGTTGCCTCCCCGATATCCTGCCTTCTGCTGCCATCTAGTGAACGGAAAGATGTCAGTAAAGCTTGTACATTTACCTTCATACTCTTAAGCTCTGATGTAAAATAATGTGCTGTTCTAAGAGCAGACATAATTTAATTTAAATATAGTCATTTAAATGCTGTTGAAACAACAGTTATACTGTATGTAACGTGGACATTTAATAAAAACTTTGACTAAAATAAATAAAGTAATAAAGAATAAAGTCATAATATTACAAAGAAGTAATTTTACATGTTATTTTCTTTTTTTCTTGTAAAGTTATGACTTTATTCTCGTAATATTATTACTTTTTTCTCGTAAAGTTATGACTTTATTCTCGTTATATTATGACTTTTTTTCTCATAAAGTTACGACTTTTTTCCTGTTATATTATGACTTTCTTTCTCGTAAAGTTATGGCTTTATTGTTGAAATCTCAGATGTTTTTCCCCCAATGTGGCCCTAATACTCCGTATTACATTTGCACTTTGGCCCTCACTGCATTAGACTTATATACTATAAACTTAAACTATAAACTCTGTTACCTTCATCACAATGCTCAAATGTTTTGTGGCTCCAGAGAGATTTTTTTATATTTTTGTTTTCCCTAAAATGGCTCTTTTGATAGTAAAGGTTGCTGACCCCTGTCTTACACTAACATTAAATATATTTATACCCACCAACGTGTCAGCACCAGATGTTTTCAGACGGTTAAAGTGTCATAGGTTCAGTGTATTTGTATGTATTTATATTTCAGCATATTCGGGATGCTGTATAATAAATCTGTTGGGTGCTTTATGTTCATATTTGTGGTGCTGTATATTAATATTTAGGGAAGTTTGCAGTTTTCCACACAGAATGTAGGCACATTATTATTTATGTATTTATTTTATTCAGTCGTAAAATTAACTTTATTTTTGTGGGGATTAGTATATTGTGTTTGTCCATTTGAAGCAGATCAGTGTTGGATCCTGTCCAGGCCAGCAGTGGGCAGTAACGGAGCGTTTGTAACTCAGCCGGATGCCTTTAATCCCAAAATAATGTCCAAAATAAATGTGAATGTTAACAGTGAAAGGACAAATGAAATATTGTTTATCTGACGCTCTTCCTGGTGGGCTTGGTTAGGAACCTTCCTAAGCAAAAAGGACTTTTCGATCGCAGCCATCTACTAACTGATATTACCACGACATTACAGCACATAGATGTTAAAACTCAAAAGATGCCCCTTTAACTGTTGTTCATCAGTTATGAACAAGTGGTTAATTGTAACATATTAGCTCCTCTCAGTATCAGAGGCACCGGCTTCTATCGGTTTGTATTACTGGTTAGCTCTCGCTACCTCTAGTGTTGCCATGCTTGAATATAACTGAAAACATATTGTTTATTTCTTCCTCTATCTTCCGGTAAATCAACATTTCCCCCTACGGTAGCTGGCAATAATGACATAGTACGACAAGCAATATTTATTGACTGTAATTTAGTGCTGACTATCTGTCATTGACGTCACAATCCTTGTGGGGATTCTTATTTTACGGATGTCAGCAGTACTACAAGTTACTGGGCGGGGCTTATGTTCTGTGTCATGTGTGACGTTATATGTGACATTACTGACCTGTCACTTTTTGCTCTTGTAGGGAGATGCGGTGACTTATTGTTTTTTGTGTTTTTATTGAGAAAGGCATTGAGAAATTATGTTACACATAATTAATTTTACCCCATTTATATGTCCCCTCCCCCCATACATGGGTACATATACAGTACTATCATTCCAGGACAAATAACTAACTAAAGTTTGCCAGCCGCTGCTAGGCTAATTCATGAAGTGCCCTGAGTATCATGGCGACAGCCAAACATTTCCCATCATGCCTGCTTATGGTCCAAAGTGCTGGACTGAGTAGTTTAAGTTTGCCGTTTTATGTTCCAAAATGTAAACGTTACTTTTGTTAGTGTTTGTAATGTAATGTGTCTGTTCATAACATGGTGGCTTATGTTGGTAATTGTGATTATTGTGCTTGATTATAGTTTTAACCATGAGTGAAGTGTTCAATTCAATACTTTAAAGTTGCAGCTGGTAATGGTCGAGTTCATTTTAATAACTTTATATACTGCTGGATAGTTTGTGACCCCCAGGAATAATATAGTTTTACCTTTATCCATAATAATACATCCTAATTTTTTTGTTTATTATATTTAGTTACTAATAAGTAAAGTTATCCGATAAAAGTAGTGGTGTAAAAGTATAAAGTAGCAGAAAATGGAAATACTCAAGTAAAGTATAAGTACTTCAAGATAGCACTTAAGTACAGTATTTGAGTAAATATACTTAGTTACTTTCCACCACTTGTTTTTTTTTTTTTTTTAACTCTTCAGTTAATTTTGTTGAAATATAGTAAAACAAAAAAAAATATTTTTTCATTTCAATTCTGTTGCAATTCCGTCAAAATGCGCTAAAACGGAGCGTTTCAGACAGAGGGTAAATACAGGCATGTTGAGGCAGACTGTATGAGGAAAATAAAGTATTTTTTGAACATTACAGCATGTAAACACGTTCTAGTAAAAACACAAAATACAAGTATGAACCTGAAAATGAGCATGACATGGGACCTTTAAGATGTACAGTATAAGGAATATTATTATAAAAAGTATTATTGGTGAAACCAAAGACACAGTTTTGCACATTTTATGCCTATGGGTGGATGAATTAGGAATTTTCTACCAGTATAGAAACAGGACATGATGAGAGTATTCCGGTGACGTCATTTTATTTGCCGGACGGACCCTAAATAATTTATTGAAGAGGGTTTTTATGCGTATGAGTGTGCATGTATGAGTGTGTGTCTGTGTGTCATATATAGACCACCAGAGCGAGGAACACCAGCAGCTCCAGTTTGACACAAGCCAGTGGCAGGATGTTAAGTCATGGAAGTCAGTCCGTACAGCCCGTGAGAATTAAAGAAAACAGAAAACAGTCCAGAAACAAAGACACTATTATCCTCTACATCTCTTTCTCTCCATCCATCCCCTCCCCATCTGGTCCCGTTGCATTTGACGTACATGTGGAGGTCATTCACAGTAACAGTCGGCCCAAGACAGAGAGAGAGAGAGAGAGAGAGAGAGAGAGAGAGAGAGAGAGAGAGAGAGAGAGAGAGAGAGAGTCAGAACAATGAAACAAGCTCTGCTCCAGAAACGTGTTCGACATGTGTGCAGAGGATGTCACGTCACTTCAGGGCAGTAATTACAGACCACATGCTACCCCCAACGCTCAGGGAAACTCTCCAGAGTTTCCTGTTAAATGATGATGATTTCCAAATAGTTCAAGCTCACGGGGTTGCTCTATACAAGTGAGTGGGTCTCAACCTTTTTCATGTCAAGGACCCCTAAATTGATAAGATTTCACTTCAGGGACCTACATCTGAAAAGATTTTGGTTGTTAGATTAGTTGTCAACAACAGATGAGGAGATATCCGAGGAGGAAGTGAAACCTGTGATCAGAATAGTCACTATTATGACCCTTACTCACATTGGGCTCACTTCTATAGTGAATTAAATAGTGAAAACAAACTATTCCCCATTTTTCTAGAACTTCTTCAAGGACCCCTGGATGATAACCACTGCTCTAATGTCTACCTGAGCAGAGAATGAAGTCACTCTCCCTCTGTGTGTTGTAATCTGAACTTCTCCTCGCTTGGCATGGTTGAGAGATCCATCGATAGTCTTGCTTATCTTAAAGGGTCGCAGAACCAGAACTTTCTTGCTGTGAGGCGACATTGTTAACCACCGTGCCATGATTACGAATTTTTATTTATCAGTCTTTTTATTATAAGATATAATCCTTTATTTTATTATATTACATTACATGGTTGGCCACAAGACCACTACAAGAAGCGTGATTGGGCTACATGTCTTTGCTCTTATGCAAGCTCAAGAAAGGCTCAATAGTTTTCACCTTTTCAGTAGCGTTACGTCCATTTTGTTATTATTTTGTTAAGTCATTTCCACTACAAACCTTTGTTCTCTTTAGCAGCACCTAGGGCGATAAGCGGTAGTTGCAGGTGTGTTTTTTGGGTCTCATTTCCCACAGATCCAAACAGATGCTCGTGATTTTTGTCGCCACAGACACCCAGTTTGTAATACTGCAAATGCAGTGGCTTTCATCAGTGGGCCATAGGCTCACTCACCATTGTGTTAATCTCATTCAGCGATAGAAAGTGACTTAACAGACATTTATTTAAATTAAAATCTTCAGGATTATTACTTTCAGATAAGAATGATTGTGTGTCAGTAGCTCCAAGACAAACTTTCCCAGTGTTGCAATGTCACAACGGGAATGAAAGAATGTACCTCGGGTGTATATTCAATCCATGACATGTCTTGATAATGTGTTGTATATTATCAAGACATGTCATGCTTTAAAAATACACCTGAGGTACATTCTTTTATTTACGTTGTGACATTGCAACACAGGGAAAGTTTGCCTTAGAGCTACTGAAAAGAAGACAGCTGACATGTCTTTATAATGTACGATACATAAAGACGGGAAGTCAACGGGCGAAATACGATGCTTAAATTCAATAAATCAATTCCCATGCTAAAGCTATCAAGTCGACACAGAAGCATAAATCCAGCTTTCACTGTCAGGGTTATAAAAGTTGCTTTTGAAATGTAATTCACTCTTCTGTGAGAATCACACATACACAAAGCAACATTAATACATCATTTAGGATGTCTTCTGTTTCAGTTTTATCACAATGCTAGTACCGCTACTCTGCTGCACTTTCAAATTTAGATTTTTACACCTTAATATCAGTTTGTACTCATTTATTTTTGTCCTAGCTGCATTTCTCAGTTCCACATCGTCTGTCTCGCTTAAACATCTGAAACAAACGTAAAAGCAACGACAGCAGTCGTGTTATTAAAAATGTGTGTTACATTAAAGAAACAGCGTTTCTTGAATATCAACATCATGCCGTTCCTCCTTTTCTTGAGCACAGTTAACGTGTTTTTGTTGCATTTATTACTCATGACAGGCATGATGTCAGTGGTATAAATGATTTAGTGCGCTTTTATTGTTGCTTTATCATGACTTCTGCGTAGCCAGTTAGCCCTTCTGTACTTGCAGAACACATGGAAATGATGATGCATCACTTATTAAAATGCAGCTGTAATGTACAGTGTGTCACAATTACTGTGTCTGAAACTTACTTTCCGTGTGGGTTTGAATGGGAGAGGCACACTGAGAACTGTGAAGGTACAGATCATTTCCTTCCAGGTCTGGAACCAATTCAGGACAATTTTACTCAGCAGCCATTGGTGTGTGTGTGTGTGTGTGTGTGTGTGTGTGTGTGTGTGTGTGTGTGTGTGTGTGTGTGCCCTCTCATATTAACCTGGGAAAGGGAGATATCATGTTGCAAACTGAGTGTATCGTTTACTAAGACTATGTTCCTGAAACACATATTGCAACGACAACAAATTCAGTGTCTGAATATCTGAATGTGGTTTTTCAAGGACAGTATTTAAAAAAAGCTAATCATGCACTACCTGTTTGACACATAATATACTGTTTACTTTGGGTTTCCAACCGCTATCATGTTAGTAACACCGCAGGTCATGAATCCCCAGGGACTCCACCCAATGAACTCCACCACCCAGACATTTAATACACAGTGTGGGGAAGTAAAACCTCGATGAGCAACACAGTCATCACTGGCACTCATCCTTACACCATACTTGTCACTGTGCTGTCATAAAGTTACGGAAAAAATAATGAAATTGTACGACTTGTGCAAATTGTGTGGATCCCTGATAGTTGCCGGTTCCTCATTCCACTGATGTTCTCTGGTTTCATGATTTCTTTGACAAACTTTAAACCTACTTTAATTGATTTTTTTGGGAAAAGCAGCAAAGACGACACTCATAAATTCCTGTTTTTGTATTATCATTCATTTGGAGTCATGTTTCCGTCCACCTGGCTCATGTAAGTCTTATATTGACTCTCTTTTAGCTCTGTGTTTGTTCTCCACCAACTCTTGAAGGAAATATCTGGCCCTTAAGCCTCTAAATGTGCCACGAGCCAGCTCCGGTGTATGAATGACACGATAATGCGCAAGGCAAAAGCGTGCAATAAGAATGCCGTTCTTGCTTTTGCTGTGTCATTTGACCACATTGATGTATGTCACACATTTATTTTGATTATCTCACAAGTTAATTGCTGTTGTGCACATTTGCATACTGACACATGTGAAAAGTTAAATGTTAGTAGAGATGTTTCGGTACCATTTTTTCCTTCCCTTGCGGTATCGGCCGATCCCGAGTACAGATCCAATACCAGCGTGATTAAAACATATATAGTTATTCCACCTAGATGTATGAAATTTGGTAGGCATATGTAACATGTTGAGACGTAAAAAAAAGTCAGTTGGAGGTATATCGTAAACCCAACAGGAAGTCGGCCATCTTGGATTTTATGTCGTTTTTTTTTACCATTTCCAGGTGCTGTACTTTAACAAACTCCTCCTAGAGATATAACCCGATCACCTTCAAATTTGGTCAGTACAATCTAAAGACCATTGTGATGAAAAGTTGGTCAAATCTTCAGCTTTTATCGAACTGTGTGGCCGTAGCGTGGCGCAAAAAAACGCCTTTTGCCAAAAAACAGGAAGTTGCTGTAACTTTGACAACACAGTGAAGGCTACTGTTTTGGAGCGGCAAAGAAGAATTGATTTCCGGTTAAACAAGTTAATTTTTTTTTGGGTTAATAAATTATGGTATCGGATCGGTGCATATACTGGCATACTGGACAATACACGATACCGAATTTTGGGCAGTATCGGTACCATTTCCGATACTGGTATCTATATCGGAACAACTCCATTTGTTAGTCTCAACAAATAAGTTGTGCTTTGGGCTGGCCCTGGGGTTGCTATTAAGAAACTTATCTACTGTATTTCCAAACTGCTGGTAAAACATGTGGTGGTGTTACTCATTACTGAAGCTGTGGGAGACACCTAACATCTGGAAAAACCCCCCACATGGTGTTGTGCTTTGCTCCTCTTACAGTAATACCAGCCCTCCTGTGGCCTGTGTTATTGAGCAACTGACAGGACTCTGCAGGGGAGCTTGGCAGAGGAACTCCAAATCCCTTTTTTCTCCATTAAAACACAACACGAGAAATAATCCTGCATTCAAAACGATGCCTTGATTAAGTTGCATTATCGATATTATCACAATAACATTAAATTAAATGACTACCTGTGATGTAAACAGGAAATTATTGTCCACCTCTGCAGGTAAAGAGGGTGTTATTCCCTGTTTTAGCTCATTGTTTTGGTTTTACGACACATTTACTGTTTTGGTTCACTCTCACTGCTGTTATCAGCCCCGTTTCCAGCAGCAGCTAAACAAAAAAAGCTTTGATTAACATTTGATGCCTGCCCAGCGTCAAATGACACACAGACACTAACAGCTAAGACTAAATCTAGCAGCTGCTGACGGAGAGCTAAAAGAAGAGTGAATATTGGGTTAGGGTTACAAGAGCAGATGATAAAGCTGGTCTGTACACATAACCCACTGCATTTTGTCACTTCTTATACCGTACCTCTGGCTCGGCGGCAGCCTGGCCGGAGACGTTATGTTTTTGGGTTGTCCATATCATTGTCCATACGCACCATCCTCGTGAACGTCATATCTCAGAGAACTCCTGGAAGGAATTTCTTCAGATTTGGCACACTTGGACTCAAGGATGAGCTGATTAGATTTCAAAGATGTCAAATTTCAAGGTCACTGTGACATCACTAAACACACTTTTGGCCATAACTCAAGAATTCATATGCAAATTATGACAATTTCACACAGATTGAGTTTAATTTCTAGTTTAAACATATAATTGAATCACTATTTTACATGGATGCATTACCTAGCATTTAAAACAACTATATTAATCATTTAGATTTCATTAAACATGTTGTCCTTTACATTGTATAGACCTATTAGAGAATTTTACATTTATTAAATACTGCTTTTTTTTCTATTAGTTTGTGCTTCGCAGTTTCCAAGAGTCACTGAGAAGGAAATGGCATGAATAGGGGATACCCGTATGCATGCACCTCACAACGCCAAGGTGGCCCCGATACCTGTAAGTTTATTTTTCTTGAGCAATTAACACTTAACACTGCACTGCAAGAAATAAAAATGAATAAATAAATTAATTAATTAATTAAAATAAATTGTGAAAGTGTAGAACAACTTACAACTAACCCAGTGTTACAACACTCCCCGGTCTCCCCTACTGTATACAGGTATCCTACTATTCTAAGGAACTTGTACTTTACTTATCTTACTTATCCATTTTGCATAATGAGTTCTTTTACTTTAAAGTCAGACTTTTATATTTTAATGTGAATACTTATGTACTTTTACTTAAGTAGGATTTTAAATGCAAGACTTTTTTTTTTTAATACTGTAAATACTTTTATTTTGACTAGAGCTGAATACTTCTTCCACACACAGTGACCAGTAGGCAAAAATATATCTAATCTAATCTAAAAAAAAAAAAAAAAGAAGTTGTAGTTAATTAACATTTCTGAGGATTTTAAATGCAGGACTTGCAGTTTTTTTAAAACTGTAACTACTTTTACTTTGACTAGATCTGAATACTGAATACTAGAAGAAATAAAAATGAATGAATGAATAAATAAATAAATAAAAATAAATTGTGAAAGTGTATAAGAGCGTAGAACAACTTACAGTGTTACAACACTCCCCGGTCTCCCCTACTGTATACAGGTATCCTACAACTTTAAGGAACTTGTACTTTACTTATCTTACTTATCCATTTTGCACAATGAGTTATTTTACTTTAAAGTAAGACTTTTATATTTTAATGTGAATACTTATGTACTTTTACTTAAGTAAGATTTTACACTGTAACTACTTTTACTTTTACTAGATCTGAATACGGAATACTAATAAATAAATAAATTAATTAATTAATTAAAATAAATTGTAAAGAGTGTAGAACAACTTACAATTTACCCAGTGTTACAACACTCCCCGGTCTCCCCTACAATTTTAAGGAACTTGTGCTTTACTTGAGTATTTTCAATTTATGCTACTTTATACTTCTACTTAATGTGAATACTTATGTACTTTTACTTTTAAATGCAGGACTTGCAGTATTTTTTACACTGTAACTACTTTTACTTTGACTAGATCTGAATACTTCTGTGACAAAGTGACCAGTAAGCAAAAAAAATAATCTAATCTAATCTGAAAAAAAAAAAAAAAAAAGTACTCGTTAATTAACTTTTGATAAGCCTCCTTGAGTGACAGCCAGTAGACTCCCTCCTCTGTTGGGTGGCAGCCAGCAGCGTTAGAGGCGCATATAAAGCTGCAGCAGAGGCAACATCTGGAGAGAACAGCTGCACTCTGAACACTGAACAACTGCAGGATGCGCTTCTTCACTTTCCTCTGGACACTCGGGTTCCTGCTGAAGGAGGCGCAGGCATGGGGCTACCGAAACGGAGTATTTCATAATTCAATATGGCTGGGTAAATATCTGATTTCTTTCCTTCTGTGGTTGTAGTTGTAGTTAGGGGGAAAAAATGTGTATGAAAAATGTTTTTTGTGTCATAACTCGAGTGGATTACTAGACACGATGACTTCCTTTTGTTATCCATCAAAAACCAGAACAGTTTATTCCAATAAATTTGGAATTGTATTGCAGCTTATTGCTAAAAACAGTGCTTTACTGTTAATACAAAAGAAAACCTGTTAAATTACGCTCATAGGTTTTTTAACTGAACTATAATGCATTCTTAAAAAACATCACTTTACTGCTGATCAACTGTCTAAAGTATCATCAGTAACAGTTTCATGCAGTTGAATTCTGGGACCTGATCTGCTCATGTGAGGCTTGTACATTGTACATGATTGTAAAATCAGTGAATTAGCTTTATTGTTCTTCATCACATGTTGTTCTGGTTTCATTCTGAGCTTGCAGCCAGCTAGAGACAGACATTTTGGGAAAAGTGTCAGCAAGTCTATTATAGCCTTTTTCCTAACAAGTGCCTTTAATTGTATTTAGTGTGACTATTCCTATGTCTGTAACCTGCTAAGTCTATTCATCTAGGCAAAAAAATAATGTTGTATGTAAAAAATACAACCTAAATAGTGCATTAAAACAAATCAGTAAGAAAGAAAGGTGAAAAACAGCTATATTATGTATCTTTAAACAGTAAATTAACTGTAAAATACTGTGAAACTAAAAAAAATAGTTCAAACTGTATTTTTCATTAACAGTACAAAGCTGTAAATTTCAGCCACAGTATAATAATGTTAATTTTACAGTAAAATAAAGGCAACCCTGCTGCCAGTTCTGTATTAGTTATTATTATTATTCGTTATTTTACTGGGAAATTCTTAACAGTGTACTTAATTTCATTCAGTCTACATGTAAGATACTTTTACCTGAGATTTTTGTTTTTGCAAGAACAGCAATAAATGTCCTCACATAAGTAAACACACCAGTCAGTCCAGCAGCTTTCCCTAATTGTGCCAAACTGCATGTTTATGACTTGGCTGACTGCATGCAGCAGACAATGAGGCCAGTAAACATGGAGGAAATGACTTCATCTCCAAAATACAAACAAATCAGAGTCACAAGATACTATTCGACTCACTTCTATTTACTGTGAGAACAGAATGGGTTTTCCAGTTTTGCACTGAAATGGTGCACTGAGTTTATCCTCAAGTATGAAATATAAATCATATAGGAGTCACTCTACACACCTCCAACTCATTTTATGAATGCATTCTTTATGTTTTTTTATGAGGCAAGAAGGAACAGAGCTGTGTTTCATCATTGGGTTTACCTGAATCACATGCACAACATGTTCTAACATTCATGCAACTTCTCTCCTATATTACGTGTTTGTTTTTACTTTGGGAAGTTGCCAATGTTTTCTGTCTCCTTATGAAAAGTCAGTCACTGTTACAGAGACTGATGGGGGTGAAAAGGCAGTGGGTTCCTGTAGCTGTGAGTTTAAAAAACATTCAGGTTGTTAAACAGATCAAAATATCAACCTTGAGGCTAATTTCTGAGTGATCTCAGTGATAGCAGTCATGCATGCGTTAAGCCAAAACAGGATCAGCAGAGAACTCCCCACTGACAAGGCCAGGGAGCAAGTGACCTAATTGGTTGGTGAACTTCCAAAATGTGGAAACATTTCACAGTTAGCCTCCCTCGTTCATGTTTTATGTTTAGCTTAATGTAACCTTTCGCCCTCTCACTGAGATCATTGTCACCGTGGGTATGTTTAGCAAAAGTATAAGCCCTGAGAAAATGCTCCACTTTGTAAAAGTTTTGCATTTTTAAAGTATGTAAGCATCATCAGCAAGTATTCGTTGTGCAGTAAAATGTTCCCTGTCAGTGTTTTACTCTTATATCTGGTGTTTTTGGATTAATATTGCTAATGCATTAATGTGTATGTTGCATTTTACTGCTCTAGATGTTTATGGTTGTGCTAATTTGAACTCCTTCCAGGGGGTCCCTCAGCAATTTATTCTTACTATAATTACATCCATAAGTAACACAATGGCAGAATATATGACTATTTCTGCAGAAAAATCCTATGGGAGGCGGGACCCTGGGACAAAATCATATCAAAGTGGGGTCTGTGGTCTAATTTGTGTCAGTTTAGGGGTCCTTGACATGAAACAAGTTTTGGAACCACTGATTTGATCTACAGCAATGCATCATATCCTACAAAATCATAATATGTTTGTAGCGGCGCTCTCCTGTGAGAACCACGTATCTCTAAAAAGTCAGCTTTAAGAAGTAGGAGGATTTTCTCAGCACATAAAGGAACACTTCATCCTTCAGTGTATCACAAACTTTCAACATCGACACATTTGTAGATACATGGTTTTCACCAACACAGTCTCACGGCAGTTTGTGAAATAGTCACACATTTTAATCTATCTGATTTGTGTACATAGAAACAAATTTCCCTTTTTTTTTCTTTCTCAAATTTGTACTAAAAACAGTGCAGGTCACTGTGGTTGCTCCAGACTGTGTCACCACAGCAGCACAGACGATCAGTCCTCTCTTGGCCTCTTGACTTAATTTATTGTCTCTCTCTCTCTCTCTTTGACAGAACAAGCAGCTGGAGTTTACCACCGGGAATCACGCAAAGGGAGATACCAGCTGACGTATTACGAGGCCAGTGCTGTCTGCAAGTACGAGGGAGGGAGCCTGGCCACTTATGAACAACTGGAGGCGGCTCGTCAAATAGGTCTGTGGCACAAACTCATCGACAGCACACATGCAAAGATTTAATATAGGAGAAAGTGTATGGATCATAATTCATCATAACAGGCAGACTCTTACATCATTGCAAACAACACATGAAAGCCGGGAAGGTTGTGGTCTTCCATTTCTCCCATGAAACACATTAAACAGCACGTCTGATGTAACATCTCTTGACCCACTGGAATGCTTTTAACATAGAAAAAGAGGTCCACAGGGTAAAGGTCGTTGGGAAGCAGCAGGTGAAAGACTTCTTTCCACGAGTGCTTTGCTGTTTCATGACTCCTGTCCCAGCTGTAAGCGGCCCCACGAGTATTGTAAAAGCCTGTAAACACCTTCGTGGGTGGGTAGCATCACCGTTCCTCTGGCACAGAGAATAAATCCGGCCACTCGATCCACCTCCCTGTCAGTGGTCACAGCTGAGCTTCCTCACAGCAGTCCACCTGGGAGGTCCCTCTTTATCTGGCTGGTCTGGGGTCTGCTGATTGATTGTGACTCCAAGCTTAACTCTGAGGCCCCACAAATAACAAACAACAACAAATAACAAACACCACCAGAAAGCTCTTCTCAGGGTTTTTACTGTCGAAGCTGCCCTGTTGGCAGAGATAAAAGAAAGACTCTCTGTGGTTGGCTGGCAGAATACAGTAGTTTATTATCACTGACTGTTTTTCTGCTCTTTCATCAGGTTTCCATGTGTGTGCTGCTGGATGGTTCGACAAAGGACACGTCGGCTACCCCATCGTCAAACCCGGTTCCCACTGTGGCTTTGGGAAGGTTGGCATCGTCGACTACGGAGTCAGGAAGAACAGAAAGGAGAAATGGGATGTGTACTGCTACAACCCAGACTGTGAGTGAATGTTTTATACATACTGTAGCAGTAAACGCTGGCTTAAGCACAATTACTTAAATGTGCACTAATCAATAGTTTTATATGGATTAATAGTGACAAACCCACAGAGAATTATTATAATTTTCTCAAACTGACCTGCCTATGGATGCAAAATGAATTTCAGTGCAAACTGACAATAAAGTTGTATCGTATCGTATCGTATCATATCGTGTCGTATCGTATCGCATTATCAGCTGAATGTGCAGTTCACCTCAGATCTACGAAGATTTCTACTGATTGTTTTGGTTTTCAGGGGCTTGAAAGCCTGATATCTTATCTTATCTCAGTTTAGGATGACATTTAAGATTTTTGGTATTACAGAAAGTAAGTAGTACAGATTCAATAGCTTTTTTGAAAAAAAATATCTTAGTTTATCTTTAGCTATTACAGAAGCATCCCAATTTAGGGATTTAGGAATCCTGAGTTAGGATGGCATTACACTCCTAAATTTACCGTCCTCAATTCACAATAATTACCAAAACAGCAGCAGCGCTGTTGTTAGGTCTGTATGTGCTCATTAGCAGAAAGGGAGGCAACATAAAACCAGGTATTCTTGTTAATTGCTAGTCTTGTTTTTTTTTGTTTTTAATTTTGAGGTACTTTGAACTTTACCTGTTTTGTACAACTCTTTACTTCTACTCCACCACATTTACTTGACAGCAGCAGCAGCTGTGTAGTTTGACATTTTGGATGCTAAACATGTAATTAACTCAAATAATATGATGCATTGCTATTTATAACACTCTGGAGGGAGATTCTGCATAATGAGTACTTTTACCTGTGATCACATTTCGGCCACTAGGAGACAGAAGAGCTAAAAAATATAAAAGCTGACAGACACGCCGCCCTGACATTACCGTACAAACTTGTTATGGCAGTCGAGTCAGGCTCAAGTCATAAATCTGATGACTTTAAACAAAGATTAAAATGCATGTTATTAAAAAGTGTGCCACGAATAAATTAATTTCCCTTAATTTCCTGAATCAACTAACGTTACGCTATTCATTCCCAGTAAGTCAACACTTAATTCCCCAGATCCACTTTGTTTGAACCAATCCCACAGCATCCAATCAAGTTTCAGGAGAGAACCATGAAGAACTAGCGTTACGTTACTGTGCGCCAGTTGGAAACAACTGTACCAAACATAATTTCCTTTGCATACAAAAACTATGTGGTAGTCAACAAAAAATGAATTGCAGTATGCAAAACGTGCGGGTCGAAAGTTACAGATGGAGATGCAAATGTCACTATATTTGGTGAAGAGTGCATTAAAACTTGTTTAGGACTTGAAACTCAAAGTTTAGGACTTGGGACTTGAGTGCAAAGACTTGAGACTAACTTGCGACTTGCAGAACAATGACTTGGTCCCACCTCTGCTATTTATTCTGTCTTGGTACATGAGCAGTCGCTTTCACATTATACTCAGTTGTTCAATCGAGTGTTAATATAAAAACTATTGATTTATGCAGCACATTTTGATGCTAATATGTCTGAATGTTTACTGACATGTTTAGTAAAATTTGAAATGCAGGACTTTTACTTGTAGTGGTATTTGTGTTACTAATACTGGTACTCACTAAAGTAAAATATCTGGATGGCTTAAAAGAAACTGTGTGGTGAAGAGTAAGTGATGACGGGGTTTATAGAGTAAGTGTTGGCGTGGTTTAAAGAATAAGGGATGACTGTGGTTTAAATAGTAAGTGACGATATGGTTTATAGAGTAAGTGATGACTGTGGTTTAAATTGCAAGTGATGACGTGGTTGGGTGTCAGAGTCCCAGTGGGGGTAGACCCAGGCTTTCAAGTTAAGAAACGTCATCAAGTCTGAGGCTCCACAGACTCACTCAGGATGTTTAAAGTGAGGGATGATATAGAGAACTTTGTTTTTTGTCTTGACTCAAAGCCACAATCTCAGACCCACCCTGTGAGTTATCATGGTCGGACCAAAAATAAACCTGGAGGAAGTCAGAATGTCAGAGCGGATAAAATGTCAGCGGAGTAACTGAGTGGTTTTAAAGACCACCACACCTGAATGATTCAGTGCATTAATGTCATTAAGCCTTTTATACGTCTCTCATGTCATTTGAAGTGAATCTGAAAAGCATTTAAAAGCAATAATTTGGAAATAAACACCCAAATGAGAAGCAGCTCTGAATTCACTCGCTACTGTGCCTTCAGTGAGTTATAAGAAACACTAGTTCAGCAACAGAAATCACAAGGCGAGGAAAATTAGTCTTTTCTGTGTCTCACAAGTAAAAACAAACTGACTGTACGGATAGTACTCATTTAAAGTTGCCTTGATGGTGGTTTGGCCACCTAATCAATGTGGAGGAGGGCAATATCTGGTGATGTAGCTGCTAAATGCTCCACTGTGTTCACCAGCTAGTCTCTCTGTCTGCTGTTTGCTGCTGAGCAGGTGGCTTTTTACAGCTTTTTTTGTCTGAGAACGGATCTGTGAGAGCAGTGAGAGATAAAGTTTTGGGTCGTAAAAGCCAAAACAAAGAGCTTTTCATGTCTTTTTTATGAGAAAGCAGGTTGAAGTGCTCTATAAACACTGTAAAAGTGTTGAAACACTCCAATCCATGCAGAAATACACACAGCCCGTATTCAGAAACTGTGCCTTTAAAGGAGTCGTCAGGATTTCTGTACATTTGTGATGTCACAAATAGACAATATATAGACACAGTTCACAGTTTTAAACATAAATATTCTAAATGTGTCCCAGTTTATTTCCAGTTGCAGTGTATGTTAGTGTATGTTACATTTAAGTGGTAAGTGGTTATGAGGTTCATTGTTAGATGATGATAATGTCATTATTCTATAACCCTCTGCTCTCTAAAGTTTCCTCATGTCACCAGTTCATTCAGCCATCTCAGTGTGTCTCAGACATTTTGGCCAGCTTGAGCCCCAGTGATGGATTTATAAGCTTACTTTTTTTTTTAAATGATCCACAAATGAGAATCAATGTTAAATGTCTTCCCCCTGCAGGACGTCTAGTAGAAAAGATTTTGATGCCCATTGTCACCAGTCTCCACATGTGTGTTTCATTTCCTTCATTCAACAAAAGCGTTTGTTTTTCCTATTCTGAATTTATTCAGAGCTCACACGCAAGAGACAGACCCCCCCCCCCAAACCAAAACGCTTCCCAAGAACAGATGCACAATCCCACCAGCTGAGTAAAGGAATACTGTGTGTGGGGAGTTAAAGTGGTCTTTTCGCCTGAGAACACAGACACCGAATTTATCCACATGTCCTCAGCTCACCATGGTACAGAGCTGCTCTTTACTGGAGTGACGTAAAATGTGTCTCTCTGGTTGACGTATACTTATATACTCATTTTCACATTTCAGATGTAATGCCTTCAACACAGTTAGCAAGGGAGCACTAGGGACATGTGGTTGACTTTGGTGTTGATATCACATGACGTGGACTCATTTACAAGACAAACTTCATTTGGAAACCTTCCTACCAGCCTTTCAGACGCCACATTTAAATAGTCTCTCTCTCCTTTATGTGTCTCAGGCCTTGTATGGTATTGTGCTATGTAAACTAATCTTCCCTAATCTACTAATCTACCCTGAGTCTCTCTAACGTATCATAAGAGTCTTTCGGGTTAAATAAAGGTTCAAAAGATAAAATAAAATGATGACAAGGAACATTTTATTGGTGTTTACATACCAGTAGAGCTGCTGCATGACCGCTTGTGCACCATTATTCAAGTAATGTAGGATCCAAAAGTTCAATAATTGCCCAATTATCGCTCTTAAAATTCTGGCTACGGGCCTGTTGGCAACATACAAACTTCCCCAGTGTTTCTGCTGCGATGCAGCAATGACGAAATGTTCATTTGTGTGTGGGGAGTTCCTTTAAGTGTTTCATTTCTGGCTCGACCAGCACTTCTTGTTTAAGTTTCTATGAAACAGTTAGATAATCTGGGAGTAATCTTTGAAGTGTTGTCACGGTTTTCTTCTCTCGGTTCAGTCTTCTGGAACTTTAAATAAGTAATCACTAACAGGTTCGTAGGGACCGAACACTCGGACTGTGTTTGAAATCGCGTACTAACATACTGCATACTACGTACTCAATCCGTATGTACTAGATACTGCCTGCTAAATTGATTAAGTATGGTTTTATCAGCAGACCGTGCACGCTGAGCTCAAGCGACGGCCATACGGTGGTGCCAGGCACTCTATTATACGTCTGAAGCTCCTTTACTAACAGGCCTAATTAACTCATAGGCTCTGGTATGCATAGGTCAACGTGATCTTCTCACTCTCTTTACTTTCTACTTATCTTTTCTATGATTATAATTAACCCATGCAAGTATGTACTGATATTAAAATAAACACATCTAGGTTAGGGCTGCACGTAATGGTGGTGTAGTGGTTAGCACTGTCGCCTCACAGTATGAGGATCGCAGGTTTGTATCCGGCTAGGGGCCCTTCTGTGTGGAGTTTGCATGTTCTCCCCGTGTTAGCATGGATTTTCTCCGGGTTCTCCGGTTCCCTCCCACAGGTTAGTTGTAATTGTTGAGGTGTAAGCGTGAATGGTTGTCTGTCTCTATGTGTAAGCCCTTTGATAGTCTGGCGACCTGTCCAGGTTGTTCCCCGCCTTCGCCCAATGTCAGCTGGGATCGACTCCAGCCTTTCAACCCGCAACCCTAAATAAGATAAGTGGTTACAGATAATAGATGGATGGACATCTAGGTTATTAATTATGTAAATAACACAATTTCCTTCAACAGTATCAGTTGCTAGAAGCTTATTGTTTTCCTCATGCTGATTTAAGATCCCATTCATGTGTCCCACAGCTAAGGAGTGTGGTGGCGTGTACACAGACCAGCAGAAGGTCATTCAGTCTCCTGGCTTCCCAAACGAATATCAAGACGAACAGATCTGCTACTGGCACATCCGTGTGCGCCTCGGCCAGAGGATACACCTCCATTTCCGGGAGTTTGATATAGAGGAGGACGTAGAGTGTCTGGCAGATTTCCTGGAGGTGTACGACAGCTACGATGACGTCAGCGGCTTCGCTGGGAGGTGAGGATCTTTGAGGGGAAAAGTAGGAAACTCCCATGACTTTATAAAACAGAAAGTGGGCAACTTTTGGGTCTGACAAGTGAAGCCAATGCTGAAGTGCCTTAAACTTGCATTCTTTCTAATAGCCAGCAGGGGGCGACTCCTCAGGTTGCAAAAAGAAGTCTGGGAGAAAACGAGCCTACTCCTCACTTGATTTATTACCTCAGTAAACATTGTAAACATGAGTTTATGGTCTCAATCACTAGTTTCAAGTCTTCTTCAGTACAGCATGATGTTCATTTAGTAAATTATGGTCCCATTTAGAGTCAGATAGACCATAAAGCAGGGGATGCTTTAGGGCGTGGCTACCTTGTGATTGACAGGTCGCTACCACGGCGTTGTCCGGTCTGAGTGTTGTACGTTTTGTCTCAGAACTTTAACCCTTTCACAGTGCATTTTCGCCTTTTGCATTACTTAGCTCCACCCTCTCGTGTCACTTCTGGTTGCAAAAGACCAAGATGCTGACGGCCAAAATGCCAAACTCGAGGCTTCCAAACGGCAGTCCACAAACCAATGGGTGACTTCTTATATACAGTGTATGAAACAGAGTCTTTATCTGGCCAATATGATCAAGGGCAAGGTGTATATAGGCATGAAATGATTACATAATGCTGATGTAATGCCCAATTCAAGACATTCAATATAATCAGAAATCCGATAGTTGCAAAAATAGTTACAGAAATCACCAAAAAAATGATCTTTTTAAAAGACGCTTACAGTTTAATATGACATTATCGTACACGATTCAGTAGACCCTGGAAAAATGTTTCAGTCAAAATGAGACATGAAAGTTTAATGTGCCATTTTTTTAATCTGTTTGTTTTCAGATTCTGTGGCGAACATTTACCTGAAGATATGATCAGCACAGGTGAGATGTCCTCATCGTGTCATATTAAGAAACATACACAAGGAAACATTATGTTATTGCGTACAGACAGGTCTCTTATTGTCTTTGATGCTTTTGTTTTTACAGGAAACGTGATGACGCTGAAGTTCCTCACTGATGCTTCAGTCATAGGCGGCGGCTTCCAGTTAAAATACACCGCCGTTAATGCATCGCTGCCTTTGCAGAATCACACCCACAACATCGATTGACCGATGGTTTAATGCACTGATGGAATCCTGTTGCTGTATTCATCATTTACTGTAGTTAAAATATGTTTTCATAGCTGGTTAAAGAGATTATTTGTCATTATTATAACTAATTATGTTATTAGGCATTAAATTGTGCCGCAGTTTCTGACATTGATTTTATGTTTTAGATAAAATAAACAACTCTGTGATCACCTCTCCTGAGGCTACTCTATAGAAAACAAATCTGGTTTCTAGTTATTCCAATTATATTTAACTACTGTATCGACCGTGGTATTTTGTGAATAGGCATCTTGGTTTAAGTGTCTTTGTTTTTGAATGTCTCATTTCTGCATCTTTTATGATCCATTACTATTTTTTATACACACCTGCATTATAAGCTGTTCATAAAAGCCTACTGTACTGATGGATTGATAATGTTGTAGAATTTACCACCTTTTCTAAAACTTGTATTTTGCAAATTTGTGACATTAAATTAAGCGGATTCTTTCGTCCTAAATAAAGGGAATCTGAGAGAAAATGTCTCCTGTATTTACTACTTTTATCTTTTTTTTTTATGTATTTTTTTTGTGTTAATTTGCTTTATTATACTTCAACTGCTATGCAGGCACAAAACCATGTTAGACTTTGCACATCATAAGGTTTCACGTTTATTTTGTTGTTCATAATAGAAGATGAAGAAACTAACATACAATTAAGAACCATAAAGATGCTGTGCAGTCTTTACTCACAGTTTGTAATGAAATTATACTCCAACTATCAGAGCAAGATTTAATTCTTGAAGACAAGTAGGGCTTCAATGATTAATCAATTAACTGCTACAAATTTATAGCCTAACTATTTTGCTAATTGATTAATCATTGAAGTATTTTTTTTAATCAAAACCTTCCCTCATTCTCGGGTTGCACTTTTTCAAATGTGAGGATTTGCTTCTTTCCTTTGTTTTGTATAATTGTAAAGTGAATACTTTTTTTTTTAATTTTGGACTGTTGGTTGGACTAAACAAGACTTCTGAGGACTTCCCGTTGAGCTTTAGGAAACTGTTGTGGACATTTTGGACAATTTTCTGACACTTAATTGACCAAATGATCAAAGAAATAATGAAAATTGTCTTTAATTACAGCCCTAATCTCAAGTACTAAATAAATGGAAAAAGTGCAGATGCGGAATAAGACTCTTAGCTCAGTGTCAACCATCTGCTGCTGCCTTTTATTAGACACACATACTTCACTGTACCTGCACTCAATGGTGGAGAGTAATTAAGTAAATTTATTTACTCAATTCTATTATTATTATTACTATTCTTTACTCTCACAGTATTGTTTACTCAAGTACTGTACTTTAGTAGAATTTTGAGGTACTTGTACTTGAATATTTCCATTTTCTGATACTTTATACTTCAACTCCGGACATATATTGTACATTTTACTCCACTACATTTTTCCGACAGCTGGAGTTACTAGTTACCTTTTTACTAAAATGTTTTGCACTATGGAACTGTGATGCTGGAAACTTGAATTTCCCTCGGGATCAATAAAGTTACTATCTATCTATGTATCTATCTATTAAAAAATATTGTTTTTATTTTGTTTTATTTTGTTTTTATTAATCTTTTCCTTTCCTTACATTTTATTTGTTGTATGATTTATTTTATTTTTATATTGTAAAATATATTTACAGAATTGTAATGAAAAATCTAAACATGTATATCAATCTACTGTATTGAACTTTTATTAAAAATAACAATAACACTGTCAGCTTGCTGTTTTCCTTACATTTTATTTGTTGTATATTTTTTTATTTATATATTTGCAGGATTGTAATGAAAAACATGTATATAAATCTGCTGTATTGAACTTTTAAAATAAAGTATTAAAAAAATAAAAATAACAGTCATCTTGCTGTTTTCCTTATAAGGTAAAAAAGAGGCGGATCCGGATGTGACGTCTGCGGGGTCAAAGGGAAGTTTGTACGTCTGCGTGGTGGTTTGGCGCCAGCAAATTTCGCGGGGCAAAAAAGAGGCACAAGAGAAGAAGGAAGCTCAAAATATACAAGATAAAAAGCTGGAGAACATAGTTAACAAACAAAACCACCAAGTTACCTAGTCTGCCGGTGATTAGTTTAACTGGTTTAGATGGTTTTGATGGTTGAGTTCGTGTCTTCCTGCTTCTCGTCCTGAACTCTGGAGGTGAGCAGAGCAGATACTGACTGTGTGTTTGCGTCAAAAACAGAGTAAATATTTGTTCTTTAGCTCAGTTTATTTACCTCTCAGTGAGTCTAAATGAAGTAGAACATCTGAGGTTGTGTCGCTGCGGTGTTACTATGATGTTAGTCCACTTATTAATGCATTAAACTCAGCTAAAAGCTACAGACTGGAGCATGCAGCCAGCTAGCTTCACTAGTTAAAGCTAATTAACAATAGCTGCAGGCTGCATGATGTCACAAAATGCATTATGGTCTAAGATCTAGGATAATAAGATGTGGTGGAGTGGATTTAGTAGGTTTAATAATGTTATTTACAGCAGGAGACACTTTGACAGACTTGTTTTGGTTCCTCTGATGTCCTCTGGTAGCATTCAGCATCCACTAAACATGTGTCCACCAATACATCCATGGTGTCTACACACCAGATATAACCTTTTATCTTCATTTATCTCATGTTTACAGATCTGGAAACAGTGGAGGGTAAAGGCAGCTCTACATAAAACTCACTGAGGTAAGTTATGTGTCTGTGCCTGCTTATTACTATTCATTATCATTTGTGCATATAAAAAAAGATGATGCAAACCACTGACTAGTAGAGGCCACATGCTTAATTATTTACAAATATATCAGTGTTTCCATTAGGAGTCCATACACAGAACACAGTGCCAATCTGATACCATAGTTCTTCTTAAGGTCACAGTATATAAGTACACTGTATAATACATAAT
The DNA here is from genome assembly GCA_916701665.1 of Sebastiscus tertius. Taxonomy (NCBI): domain Eukaryota; kingdom Metazoa; phylum Chordata; class Actinopteri; order Perciformes; family Sebastidae; genus Sebastiscus; species Sebastiscus tertius. The sequence goes on along the minus strand of CAKAOH010029138.1, from coordinate 18,993 downwards.
TATTATCATATTATTATCCTCCTACCTCATGTACATAAAGCAACCTTTTGCATTGATCATGCCATATTTATTCCAGCACCCTGTATCATCACACTATTTTCATCATATGTTCATAGTTAAATATTAGTTTTTACCTTTGTCCAGCTTTGTTGTCCATTTTTTTTTTTTTTTTAGCTCTGTCTATTTCTGTGTGAAAAACCAAAGTCAAATTTCTTGTATACTATTTGGCCAAAGCTGATTCTTCTAATTTGAGGCTGTTAATTCACTTCTTAACTATAAGTGAAGACGACCATACACCAACATGTTTTTAGGCTACAATGTTTTTTTTAGTATATGATGTAACGTCAGTATATATAGATATAATATAAATCCTACATGCTCTACTTCAACTTCCTGTCTGACTGATTAGTTGTTCGGTCTATAAAATGTCTGTATAAAAATTGTGAAAAATGTCGATCAGTGTTTCCCAAAGCCCAAGATGACGTCCTCAGATGTTTTGTTTTGTCCACAACTCAAAGATGTTCAGTTTACTGTCATAGAGGAGTAAAGAAACCAGAAAATATTCACATTTAAGAGGCTGGAATCAGATAATTTTGAGTCTTTGACTCTTAAAAAATTACTCAAACTAATATAATCGATTATCAAAATAGTTGGTGATTAAGTTAAATAGCTGACAAATAATCGATTAATCAAGTAATTGCTGCAGCTCTACTCTCCAGTAAGAGATGAAGGACAAAATCTAAGCTAACTCGGATTGCTGAAGCTTCATATTAGATTCAGCTAAGCTTTATAATGCATTTTGCACAGAACATACAGTAGTTGCTCTAGAAAGAGATCACATTGGCAGGAGGAATGTTTAGAGCAATCAGTAACTCTTGAGAATGACCTTGTTCAGCCTCTTCCTGCAAGGCCACATGGCTTCTGTTCTCCCTTTTCCTAACTCTCCTTTCTCTCTCTCCCTTTATTTTTTAAGGCCTTGAGGAGGTGAGTTATAATGATGGCGACTGCGGAGCCTCCGAGCAGTTCCAGCTTCCTCCCCCTGCTGGAGTCTCTGGAGGACGGCGCTGCTGGACAGTCTGAGCACACGGACGCCTACCTCACCATCGCAAAGTACGTAACTAGTGCACGTCTTTGACCGTCCTCTGGATATGTCGGAGGATGTGTTGCCTCAGTTACAACTAGAATATGAGTGAAAAAATAATTATTTTTTCCTCTCCAGTCGGCTCAGTGGAGATGAGGGCCGGCAGTTTCTCCCTGCAGTTGAAAAGCACTTTTCTCGTTTGGGTAAAACCATCTTGGTGAGTCTTTTGCACATCATTAAATCTCCCATATTTATATAAAATCTCTTTCATCTATGATGCATAACTCTGCTCGTCTCGTGTTGTGTCCAGGTTCACATGTCCAGTCCGACTGCGGAGCTGAGCCAAGCTGCCTTGCAAGCTTTAGGGTTTTGTTTGTACCACTCTCACGTCGTCTCTGGAGTGCCTGGTACATTAATTTACATGTTTTATACATCATTATTTGTTTCAGATGTGTTTAAATTCTGTGGGAATATAATTGCTGCTGAGGGTGATTTTATTTTGTTTGTTTTCCAGAAACCTTTGCAGCAGAAATACTATCAGCACTTTGCTCACTGGTGGGGAAGTCGTCAGATAAGAACACATGCACCAGAGCATTATGGGTCATCTCCAAACAGAGCTTTCCTCCAGATGTGGTTGGCAAAAAAGTGAGCATCAGCAGAGGTTTAAATCCAGGGGAATATGACTGAAAACACAATGCCGCTGTATTGATCCATGTTGCTTCACTCACTCAGGTGTCGTCTATACTGGGAACACTGGAGAGTGTGTGGAGCAGAGAGGACATCCAGTCTGTGGTGATGGAGCACGAGGCCTTGAACGTCATCATCAGGTAAAAGAACAATAGGTCATGTTAATACTTTAGTGGATGGGAATATTTATATTTGAATCACTGATTGTGATTACAAGAGTTGGTTCCTGGTGTTTATAGGATGCTGGAGCAAGCGCCGGCCCAGATGGGTGAAGGAACGCTGCGGTGGGCGAAGTTCGTCATCCCGCTGGTGGTCCACTCTGCCTCCAAGGTGCGTCTCCGGGCTGCAGCAGCCATGGAGATGGGCATGCCTCTTCTCCTGGAAAAACAGATGGAGGTGGCTGGTATCATCGAGCCAATGATGTCCTCAGTGAGTATCTCTGCGTTTCAGTAACAGTGCTTCGATAGTTTTGTTTTATTGTTTGTAACTTGTGGGATTAATGGAAAATGGACTGCACCAAACGTCTGGAAACAAACAGCAGATCTTGTGTAGTTGAATATTTAATTTATAAACTGTTGATACTTATGAGGATATGAATATTCAAGATGCATGATTCACCTACTGCCAGCCTTCCTCGTATTTAACACCTGCGAAGACAGAAAGGAAGTGAGCAGTTTCTGTAACTCTGCTGACGTGTCTGTATCTGTCTGTTCACAGAAACTGATCCCAGAGCTCCAGAAGCTTTTCATGTCTAAAAATGAAACCAATGTCCTGAAGCTCTGGCCCTTATTTGTAAAACTGCTCGGGAAGGTAAAGTGTGTGTGTATATGTCTGCATGTTCTGTCTCTGAATTATTCATAGATCAGTGGATGACTGAAGTCCATATAATAATTTATAGTGAGGCACATTAGATTCACTATAAACTTTTATAGAGGTTTAGTAGTTTATATTTGGATCACAGATTAGGTTTTAAACATTAATACGCTGCTACTGATTTTGACAGTGTGCAACTATATTAGGAGAATATAACATTGGATTGGACTCAAATTCACTATTAAAAAGTTTCAATTTGGGGGGCAAACATCTTCATTTGAAATGGCTGAAGGGTTATTTTCTCTCTGCGGGGCGAACTGCTGGCCTTCAGATGTTAATATAATCTCTCATAAGTCTCGGCACTTTTAAGAACTGTTACCTTAGAATGAGGTGTTTATATCTATATAGGGAGCGGTCCTCTTCACAGAGTTTGCCATGTTTGTAAATGTGCTTTATAAATACATTTTGAATATTAAAATGTATTTCCTACACAGCTGCTGCACAGAGGAGGTCCCTTCATCAACTCTCTGCTGCATCTGGAGGAACTTGGTTTCCGCAGCTCTTCTCCCGCCATCAAGAAGATCGCCTTCATCGCCTGGAAGAGCCTCATAGATAACTTTGCCCTCAATCCAGGTGAGCCCCCGACTCTCTGGTCCCAGTCTTTATTTCCTCAGACTAATCGTGTTTTTGAGCTCTTCAGTCTAGCTTTGCACTGTCTCCATGGCTAAATTTCTTTCATGTCACTCCTGAAGACATCCTGTGCAGTGCCAAACGTATGAAGCTTCTGATGCAGCCCCTCGCATCCATCAATGTCAGGACGGAGGTCCTGCTGCTCACCAAGGTGGAGGTCTGGTGGTACCTGGTGGTCCAACTCGGGCCCAACCTATTCCCCAACTTTGATCAGGTCAGATACACCCGTTTCTCTCTCTCAACTACTGTAACACCTCATTCACCTGGCCCAGCCAGTCTGTACCAGCAAAAACAAGACGTAAATCCCACATTATGACCGTTTTCAAAGTGGTCCCTTGCATCAATGATCTTTAATAATCAAGTTACTCGAGGAATCTTTTCACATTGTTGAGATGTATACATTAGATATGAAGTATATTAGATATGACTACTAAGTAAGAGTAAACCATTGTTTGTTTCTCTGCAGGTTTCCGTTCCTCTGCTTCAGTGCACCATTGGATCCGACTCCTCTTCAGTCCCAGGCACTCCTTCTCGAGCTGTCAGTCAGAATGGTGCCGTCGCACCTGGTCTACCCAAGACTGGTACGTTTATGCATCTACCTGCCTGCACCCAGGCCTGTCAGTTCCCTACAGTATATGATGACACTGATGGAAACTGTAATTTGTGTTTGTTTTTGTTGTCCTCCTAATAGCAGGCTTCAGCAGCCCAGCACCTCGATTGAGTCTGAACTCCAGCGTCCAGATGCCCTCCACCTTCCCCTCCATCCAGCTGCTGGGCCTGGAGATGCTGCTGCACTATTTTCTGGGACCAGAGGTCATTGCCACAGCAGCAAAGAAAAAACTCATCCTGAGTCTTGGTGAGAGTCAGAGTTACATAGTTATTCCTGTGAACACGATATCTCAGGAACGCCTGAAGGGATTTACTTCAAATTTGGCACAAACATCCACTTGGCCTCAGGCTTTTGGCCATAACTCAAGAATTCATATGCTAATTATGACAATTTCACACAAATGTCTAATAAGATAAAATGATGAAGTGATGTCATTTTGGACAGACATGGATGTAAACTGCAACTTGACTGTTTGGTGGAGACATACAACCGTGAGGCGGTAATTCTAGTTTTAACATTCAAAGCTTCTATTGAGGTTTTTGAATGAAGCTTTGAATGTCTGTTAATAAGCTACAGGTGCAAGTGTGTGTGGGTGTGGGTGTGTGTGGGTGTGGGTGGGTGTGTGTGGGTGTGGGTGTGGTGGGAGAGCAAACCTTTTGACAGCAGTGAAAATGTTGTTTTTGAAAGGCAAAACGCCAACAAATATGGATTGAAGCTGGATATTTCGTTAGATAAAAACATGCTGGGAATTTTGGAAATGATTACATCTATCTGACTTTTGGACCGAGACGAGGACTGAGCGCCACGACTTCTCATGGCGGTTTTAATTTTGTTCTGAAGGCTGAATCGTTGCTCTGCTTCCACCCTGTCGACTGGAAAGTACCAGACTATCTGAACGTGGGATTTCCCGATCCTGCAAGCACTCGCTTCACAGGGAGGAAGTCCTGCAGCATGTGCTCCTTCTGCATCGCTGGCACAGCAGCACCGGCTCTGTGACCTGTAGCAAGGCCTCCAGTCTGTCAAAATGATGGATGGCCTTCAGATTTTTCCAGCATTGTTAAAAAAAATTAACATTAATGACGGAAAATATTCGGTTAATGTGACCTCCGGTCTCGTCGTGCTAGCTTCTGGTGTGTTGGATAGATGACAAAAATAAACTGCAGTTAATTTACAACATGTTTCTTTCCAGAGCCCCTGAACCACCCGCTCCTCTCTGGTTCTTCCTCTTTCGCCAAACATGCTGCTGTGCTCACCTCCAACATCCGAGATGGATTCATCAACATCGGCAAAGACGCTCCAGGTAAACGCCACGGCTTTACTGGGCTGAGTTGATTCAAACTCACCACTGACTCTTTTTTTCAGTCCTGTAAATGCAGTTGTGTAGTTTCTAAACAGTTAAATGGAATACCCCCGTCTCTACCTCCTCCTCTCAGCATTTGGCAGAACGTCAATTTATTGTCGCCTGAGTTGAACTGAGCCAGTTTTATTGTCAGGAGCTCCATATTTACTGCAGGAGGCCATGCTTGCATAAAAGCACCGATTTCCCAGATATGGAATTGGCTGTTCTTAACTATTTATGTTTATTGACTCAGTCTCAGTGTTACTTGAAGACTACACTGAAGAAGAAATGAAAAATATCAGTAACAGCAACAGCATTGATTTTAACTGATTCAAGAGAATCAAAAAGTGCTTATACATGCACTTTTCTAACCCGGTTGATGTTGGCTTTCAGCAGCAACTTTATTTCTTGGCGGGAGTTCAGACCAAAGTTCTGTGTTAAAACAACGCAGGGGGCTGCATTGGTGGGGTCGTGTTGTTTTAAGGTACCTGTGGGACAATGAAATACCAGCTGGTACTCAGTTGGTTTTTACAAAGTGTAAGTGCATGACAAAGACATCAGACAGGGAAAGTATCTCTGGCAACAACACTGCAGAGGGATGAGAGGAAGGATCATTACTCGTAGCCTTCCTTGTACCTAAACTGACCACCGTCTGACTGGAACTGAAATGTTAAGGTCCAAGTAGGGATGTCACGTTACCAGAGATTTAGTAGTCTCTACCAGGACCAGTGAAATTCCACGATTCTCCATACCTATTGGAAATATTGAAAATAGGGTTACTGATTGCTGATCAGCTGCATGTAAGTCAGGTTATTGTAGTGCATGTTGTCAGATGTCCTGCCTTAAGCACCTTTAACCCAAAACCTGAATGCATGTAAACATTAACGGTTCCATCTCTTCTCCTCCTATAGATGCTCTTTTGGCCGTCATATGGACGAGTCTCGTCCAGTTTGTCAACTTATCTATAGAGTCTGGTAAGTACTTGAACACGTGATATGGAGAGCACTACCAAAGAAATGCAAATTAATGTTCATTTATTCAATCTTTTCATCAAATGCAAACAAACTATCTATTTGTCTGTCCGATCCAGTCACTAAACATGCACAATTATGGTTTGTTACAAGTCTAGACCCGGTTTACTCATTTTCATTGTCAGCATTTTATACATTTGTACGTTTCTGTGTTTGAGTTTTTTTTTTTGTTTTTTTTTGCAAGTTTACTGATTTTATAAACGCATTGTGAGAATGTATTATAATGTTTGCCGCAATGATGTCACAAGTACATTTTTTTAAATTGATTAGATGTTGAAGACATTGCAGGGCTTTTATGTTTATGTATTGGTGTCTCTTGAGGCTTTTACTACCTCAATACAGGCAAACAAACTTGCAAATTCCAGCTCTGAAGTAAAGGGACTCATAACATTGGTCCTCATGAATAATAGTCCAGCTGCTTTGTTATTGTCCAAATAGAGAACTGTCATTGTGGTTGCTGCTCGGCAGTGTGGGGATCTTAAAGTTGTGGTTCCCGCCTCGTAGCTCCACATAGAGCACTCTGATTGGGTCTGGGCTCTCTGTCATTCGGGAGGAGGACCAGTGAGACCATGTTCTCGTCTCCTGCCCGACCCACTCTCACTGTCACATCAGTTTAAGTCTGAGCGGTCCGATCCTTGTGGTCTGGACTGCCGTGAAGAGAGAAAAACACTGAGGGGTTCGTCCCCGATGATGATTTCCTTCTCAAGAAAAGTCCTCACCCCAAAAAAAAAAGAAAAGATGAGGTTTTTGTTTGTATTTGTAACTCTGCTGATGAGTTTTCGTCCCTGGATGTCTGTAGGCAGTAAGAAGGATCGTCATGGCGGTGAAGTGCTGACGCTGATGCTTCAGGCTCTGCAGAGCATCGTCACCTCAGAAGCTTTGCCTGCAGACAAAGTCCTGGTGAGACAGAGATTCAAAACCTTCAAGTCTGACGCCTCATCTTTCATGTACCTTACTCAATATTCCTACAAAGCTGTTTACATGGCTAATGAAAATTAATTATTCCACTAATATTCCTGTTTACATGCAACCGTGCATTAACGTCACCAGCTGTTCTTTTAAAGTTTTTAAATACAAATTGTTGAAATGTCTAAAATCCAAATATCTGTTTAATCTTCCCCCTCAGATTCTGTTCGAGGCCACAGTGAAAGGTATCCCCCAGAGAGTTCTGGGCTCTGCCTCCTATCAAGTGGGAAAGATGGACGTTCTAAATGTGAGTGATTCTTTCTCCTCCGTTAATAAACACATATTCATATTCATGGAAATGCTCATAAAGAGAGAATTGGTTATAATGTGTATTTAATTCCTCAGGGAACGCCGGCCCTGTTCCTCATTCTTCTGCTCTACAACAGCAGCATGCTCTCAGCCTACATCGAGGACGAGAGGTGGGTCCCATGTTTTGTTATTATATATCTATCAGTCAGTTTAGTCTGTGCTCACAGCGGTAGTTTGGTTTGCTCTCTCTAGACCAAAGCAAAAAAGATTTATGTTTTTATTTTTATTCTGGAAAAGTTCAAACATGTATCCACTATATTACGTGATGATATAGTGTGAAACATAAATTAATTAAAAAAGAAGTTAAGTTAATACATCTTTAAGCTATGCAAAATATTTTACTTATTTTTGTGCATTGGAACTATGTGGATTTAAGAATGAGGTTCGTACTCATTGTATTACTTTACATCACATGAGTGTTGCTTGATGTCTTTCCGGCTTCTGCAGGTTTTTCCAGTGCCTTCAAACGTTGGTGGGCTGCGGTCTGTCGGGTCCCACTTCCCCGCTAGCGTTTGGTGAGGCGGTGCTGGGCGCCATCAAACGCAGCGCCGCGTCTGTCCAGAACAAGGAGCAGCTGTGGAAGATGTGGAGCGTGATGGTCAGCCCATTCACCGACACCATCACACAGGTAGGCGGAGAAGCAGGGTGTGTGTACCGTAGTGCGGCAGCGGCACTGTCCCGGAGCTTCGAAGCCTAAAAAAATGGTATTCGGGACAGCCCTAGAAATAACATTACACAGTCATTTATCGCCTGGGAAGAATAAAACTACAGAAGCAGCAGGACATTAGGCTGTGATTAGAGGAGAAGCTGCTTAATGCAGAGTGATGTTTTCCCTCCGACAGCCTTGTTAAATTCAATCACATCTTTTTTTTACAGTCTAATGAAGTCAACCAAGGTGACGCTCTGGAGCACAACTTTAGCGCCGTGCACTCTGCCTTATTGTTCCCCATCACACATCTACTACGTGGCACACCTCTACAGCAGGTCTGTTTACCTTTTTAAGATGTTATTTAACCTACATGACCATCATACATTTAACCACCGTTTTACCTTAAAAGACCATGAAGAATCCTGATTCTGGCCCCTGTGTTTTGTTCAGGCGGCCCAGAAGTCGATGCTGTCCTCGTGGTCCAAACTGTACAAAGTGTTCGCCCGCTGCTCTGCGCTGGTGGTCACAGCTGAGGAGAACATCTGCTGCGAGGAGCTCTGTGCAAAGATGACGGCTGCAATAGACCGAGAGGCTCTGAGGGTGAGTAGAGGAGAGGATAGAGAAGATATTAGTTTTAATTTGTTTTGAAAATGTCACATATTGATGCTGTGTGGTCTTCCAGGTTCCTTCGACATTAAATGCCGTTTCCAGTATCCTCCAAGTCATGGTCGAGTGTGTGGACTTCTCGCCGTACACTCCGCAGTTTCAACAGAAGTCGAAGTGTAAGAGAACCTCATCTAACCTTATTTCAGTCTTCACATTCACATTAAATGGAGAATCGTATCTTTATTCGCTCTTGTTTCTTGCAGCTCCGCACACTCCAGTAAACTGGATGAGAAAGAGGAATAAGGTCCTGGGGAATCTGTCCACCTTCCAGTCCCTACTGCTACATTGTCTTGAGGTTTATCTGGAGGGTGCTGAGGCTTCCTCTGAAGCCACAGGACTGGCTCTGGTCTCCATCCTGTCTGCCCTCTTCACCAACCTCGCTCTCGCCAACACCATCCAGGAAGCTCTGACTTCTCTGATTCACCCTCTCACACTCCTCTACAAACAAGCAGCCAGTGAGCCGCCCAAATTCTCCTCACAGCTTCTGGGAAAGGTGAGTTCTTTCTCAAATGGATTCACAGTTTTTAAGTATTCATACTTTTAAAGCATTTTAAGTGATAATGCTTTTCTCTTTCAGTTGGAGAAGCTTCTCAGTGATGTTCTCGGCTGCCTGCAGACGCGCTCTAATCTGGCGTACAACGATGAACTCCTGGCGTTGCTCTCTCCTCTTTTTTGCGTGACATTTCCTCACAAGAACAAGCAGCTCCGCAGCTCAGTCGCCCAGTTCTGGAACGCCACCTTCGCCAAATCAGTCAGCCTCACTTACCCCGACGAGATCAGGTGAAAATCTTCAGGTCACATTTTATGCTACGTTCACAAAAGCCCAAATGAACGTGTATTCATTTCGATAGAGACGACTGCATCTGGTGCATGTTCATGATGCTGGTAAAGGTAAAATGATGGAGTGATTTCATTGAACATTTATAACATATTGTTACATCGGGAATGCAACAGTAGAATAGTTTTTGTTTTATGACAGACCAAACAGCAGAAGGAAATAGATTAATTTATGTGGGCTTACATCAATCTTATTAATGTTTCCATTTTCTTTACACAGACCAATATTGAGCCAAGTGAAGCAGAAGACTCCGATCATTCTCCCTGGCTTTGAGGCCGTCAGTGTTCCCGATGAGCTCAGTGGACCGTATTCAGTGAGTTGCTTTTACCTTTACTGTTGTGGTTTCAGCTACATTCAGCGCTCTCGTTGTCGTTATTTGTGGCTAATCTTGTTCGTGTCTTCAGAGTGAGAGTTCCCAGATGGAGACAAACCTCAGTGGGATGCCGGTTTCTGTGGGGAAGAAGGACTCGCTGCTGGGAAAGGCCGCTGAGCCGAAGGACAGGAGCTCCACGACGACCTCCAAGTCAGTTTCTGTAAGTTTAAACTCGGACCGGATCAGGTTTACATACATACATACATACATTTGCATGTATACTAGCTTGAAATCTCCCATTCTGCATTCTGCAGTCATGCAAGGACAAAGTTACAGCTACTACGTATTCCACTCAGACTTGTTTGGTTTTTAATTGCTCATCCTCCCATCATTGCACAACTGGTTTCCATTGTATTCCCTTGGACAGACAAAGCTGGACTTTGGCTCTCCTAAGCCTCCTTGCAGGGGAGTTTTGGAGGAAGAGGCCTCCATCGACTTTGTCTTCATTCCTCCGGAGACGAAGGAGCGAGTTCTGACGGAGCACCAGAAGGAGGTGAAAAGGACTAAAAGGTCAGATTTGTCCCCTTGTCTGTTTGTCCATCATTGGTGTTTTAAAATACATTTAAAGTGTCCCATGTTGTCAGTCTTGTGCAGAGCTAATGTTTTCTTTGCCACACAGGGTTGACATTCCTGCCATGTACAACAACCTCGATGCTTCTCTGGATACAACGGTTTTCACCCAGTACACACAGAGCCAAGAAGACTCTTCGTAAGTTCTGCTACCAGAATCAAAATAAATCCCTGATCTCTCATAAAAAAACACAGCATTCACATAATGAACCATGTTTTCCTACAGGGACAGACCTGCAACTGAACAAGCTGATGACGAGGTTACCAAAGAGGCTCCGGGAAAGGTAATGAAACACACATCTTCATCACAGGCAATCACCACTGCCAGGAAAGACTCCACTGGGGGTTGGTTTTGTCCTGTTTTCCATTCTGCCAAAGCAAGAATGAATAAAACAAAAACTCCTTGTATGTTGTTACATGCAGCATCCATGTAGCTCCCATATACTCTTGCAAAGCATGGAAAAACAATACATTATGAACATTATTGTTGCTTTTGAATCCATTTAAACAGCACCCAGACTTCTTAAAAACACGTTAAAACTTCAGCACATTATCTTTTTTTAAGCATCTGTTTTTGTCCTTTGCAGACAGATTTAGTTACTTGCATTTGGTTTCTTTCAGATTCCTCAGGAAGATGTGGAAAAAGAGGAAGACATGGAAGTTCTAACAGAACAAACTCAAGATTATGCCAGCCCAAAAGCAGAAGAGAACATGCCAGAAAACCCTGAGCAGGAAGAGATGATCCCTGAGTCGACAGATGTTTCTATGGCGGATGATGCCAAGATTGATGACAGAGCAGAAGACTTGGACCTGCAGTCTAAAGAAGGCACAAGTCCGAACATCTCTGGTTCTTCAGATTTGGTCTCAGGGACCCCGCAGAAACCCAACAGTCGACGTCAGTCCTTTATCACGCTGGAGAAGTACGCAGAGGGAAAACCTGCCAGCCCCAGCAGTGCATCCACCTTCACAGGTCCCCTCATAAGGACCTCCAATAGCCAAGAACGCTCTCAAACCAACAAGTCGTCCTCTCGGGCTTCCCAGACATCCACTCCTAACTCTCAGGATTCCCAGTCCTCTCAGACAGGAACAGTGAACTCACAGCGTCCTGTGAACAGTGCCCTCGAGTCCCCTGTAAGGCCAAAAGACTCTGGGACAAAAAGTGAGCCAGTAAGGCTGATTGAGAGACTGCCGAGTGACCCAACAGACGAAGACGTTATCCCGGACACCCAGACTGAAGTGGAGAACAAAGAGAGTTCTTCCTCATCAGAGGAAATGAAACCCTCAAGCCAAGAAGAGGAATCTGAACCGTCTCTGGATGATTCTCAATCATCGGTGACCCAGATTTCTCCAGACGAACCCAGACGATCCGGACGCTCCAGAGTCAAAGCTCTGCTGCCTGGAGAGGACCCGAAGGAACAGGAAGAGAAAGTCACGCCGCTGAAAAGGAGACGTTCTGGAGAGGAACCGAAAAGTGATGAAAGCAGACGAATGACGAGAAGTAAACAGGCTGCCGAGGAGGACAGTGGCAAAGTCAGGTTACGAACGAGGGCTCAGAGGGACAAGAGCGAGTCGAGCCAAACCAACTCTCAAGGTCGAGCGCACAAGAAGGTCAAACTGTACAGCAGTTCACAAGACCTCCTTGATAAACCTGAACCCAAAAGGAGAAGCATTAGAGAATCCAGCCAAACTGACAAGCAGTCTGATAATGAAAGCCAGTCACAGGGGAGTCAAAGACGGCGGAGCAAGGCATCATTGGAAACCAAGGAGGAGGATGGAATAAAGAAAAAGGATTTGCCTGACAAAGAAGAGTCCAGCCAAACTGCCAAACATGAGCATGCAGAAAAGACCGAAGAGGATGACGATAAGGCAAAGAAAGATTCTCAAATCATCACTCCTTCCCCTCAAAGTGATGGCAAATCCCAAGAGGTTGAGATGGTAGAAAAGACTGAAAAAGATGGTGATAAGTTCAAGAAAGATTCTCAAATCGTCACTTCTTCTCCTCAAACTGCTGGCCAATCCCAAGAGGTTGAACTTATAGAAAAGACCAACGAGGAAAAGAGAGATTCTCAGATGGTCGCTTCTTCTCCAACTAATGACGAGTCCCAAAATAGAGCAAGCACGACGGACAAGTTGGAGAATGAATCGGAGGTCAAAGACAAACTCAAGACAAGTGAAGACGCAGATGACAACCTTAGTCAAGAGGACTCTCAAGTGATCACACCCTCCTCTTCCGATAGCCAGTCTCGGCGGAGATCCAGTAGAAGCAAGGTGTCATCCGAGGCAGCAGAGTCTGAAGGTAAAAGTGAAAATAAAGATTCATCAGAAAGGCAGACTAGGTCTAATTCTCAGGGAGCTGTTGCTCAGCCAGAGGCCAGAAGTAGAGGTAGGCCCAGAAAGAGTAAGGGACAAGAGGAGCAGTCAAAGTCGAGTCCTAGCTCAACTCCTAGCTCAACTCCTAGCTCAACTCCTAGCTCAACTCCAGTGAATTCTCAGTCATTAGATACTGCAGGATCGACCGAATCCTCCCAAGGCAGGGGCAGATACTCAAGACGAAAATCTTCTCCAGCGTTGCCGGTAGCCGGCGTAGAGTCCCCAGAGTCTGAACCCTCGGAGGCCAAAGAAAGTCCCCCTATGCCCAAAAAGAGAGGAAGGAAACCTCGAGTGTCTCTTCCAAGTCCTCTCACCATTGACTCTAAAGAAGTCAAAATTAATAACGATATGGTAAAGGATGAATCTGCTTCTCAAAAGGCCGATTCACAAAGCGTAGAAGCTAAAAATACAACAGATTTAGAGGATTCACAGGAATCTCAAGATTTGCTCCAGGTAACATGTAACACTGAGGAGCAAAGTAAAGAAGAATCACCAATGGAGGTTGATGCTGTTGAAGAGAAAACGGAGACCGAGAACTTGCTCAGTGTGTCGCCTCGCAAGGACGAGGAAACGCAAAAGGACTCAACCATTGAGAATACCTCTACACAGGAAGGTGACACTGGGGACTTGCCATCTGCTGAGAGGCTTGAACCAGTTGGAATCAGTGCTGATCAGACTCAGGAAGAGTTGCCCTGTGACCCGTCTGTTGAGGACACACCGGCGTCCCCTGATGAGACAACAGAGAAACATCAGGCCTCAGAGGAGAAAGCTGAAGAAGTGTCTGAGCCTGGTGATAATGTTACAGAAAAACCAGAAGGTGATTCAGATTCAAACCACCAAGAACATCCAGTTGTTCCAGTGGAGGACACGGCTGAAGACATGGAGCGTCCAAATGTCATAGATGATTTTTCAAGGGAGGAGGAGGAGGAGGAGGAGGAGGAGGATGAGGAGGAGGAACAACAACAACAACAGTCTGCCTCCAACAAAGAAGACGAATCAACAAACCAGCACACAGAGGTCAGTGCCGGTGACGACATCACATCGTTACAGGAGCGCAATAAAGACGACGACATTGTGGAGTGTCAGGACAAAGAGGAAACTCAGACCGACGAAATTGAGAACGATGTATTCACAAATTTGGATGACGCTCTGGCTGATGCTTCAGTGTTGTCAGAATCAACAAGTAAAGATTTTTCCGCGGATTCTCCGGCGAAGCAGAAAGACCTGGAGGCTTTAATGAGTTTAGATGTTGGCCAAAGCCCCAGCAGTGGCCGGACCAGAGGAACCTGGTCTCCTTCAGCCTCCCCATCCACCAGTATTCTTAAGAAGGGCATGAAGAGACCACTAGAGGAGGAGAGTCCCACACCTCTTGTCAAAGTAAGTGACAAAGCACATTTGTAAAATGCATTTCAAATACAAAAGTTCTACTATATAAATCTTTATTTCCTCCTTTACCTTTGCAGTCCAGACGAGTGTCTTTCGCTAATCCAATCCAACATCAGGAACTGGCCGACGACATCGATCGTCGCAGCCCGGCTCTCAGAACCAGCTCCCCCAGAAGATCAAAAGTCAGCAGTATCCCACAGCCCAAGGTACGAATGAGGCCAGCATTGTTCTTTAATTGCCATATTTCTGATCCTCATGAACCAGACTTTTTCCTTTAGCTAATGATCTGCTTTGGTCTAACATGACACCCGTCTGCTCCTTATTCCAGTACGTCACTACACCAACGAAGGGCCTGCTCATCCTGAGTCCCAGAAATCTGCACAGTCCAGGGTACAAGAGCTCCAAGAAATGCCTGGTATGAACACAAAATGAACATATCAACATTTATTATTGTCACCATTTTTTTTCGTGGGCGGTTACTTAAGGTCAGAAGAAATTAAACGTGGTTAACGTGGAGGCAAAGATCATGCAGAGAATGGCCTTTTTACACATTGGGAGACACGGAGCAACATTAACATACATTTTTAGTCTTATTTCTGTCCATAAGTCCAATATTGACTCTGCTTGTAGCTTTGGTTTTGCTCCCACCAACTTCTGACTTCTGGTTTATGACCAAATACCTGCAAAACCAAGCCTGAGCTGTATTTTGTGCTAATTAGCACAATGTTACCATGCTAACACACGTTGGTAAACATCATATCTGCCAAACATCAACATGCAATGATTATCATTCTTTGCATAGCACATATTCTTCTTCCTTATCAAGACCTGGCGCCTACCCACGATGCAACTTGACCGGCAACACGTCCCCTTTAATGTGCTGTAAACAGAGTATGATGAGCTAAAAAACTCCAAAGAGATCTCTGTGGGTGCATCATTGCAAAAAAAAACCTTCACTATACACTGTTCATTTGATTCAGTTTTAATATAGACAAATTGATTAGTGCAGCTTTTAATAGTTTTAGTTTGGTTCCCAGTTAGAGGCTAGGGCTGCACGATTATGGCCAAAATGATAATTATTTTGATCAGTATTGAGATCACGATTATTTATCATGATTATTCATTTAGTTTAGGGACGAAATAATTCACATTTAAATAAAGAGCGCTGCTTTCACTGCTACATTCCTGCTAATATAAATTGTTGCATCAAAATACGACTGGTCCTTATTCACTGTGCATCTCCTAGAAGCAAAATAAAATTGTACCAAAACTTTTTACTCAAAATGTATCAACAGAGCGCTGCTTTCACTTCCACGTTGTGCTACGTTCCTTTGAATTAACAAATGTTTGCATCAAAATAAGACTCAAAATAAGTTTCATCTTCACCTGAATTCAGTGCATTTTCATTTTGCACGTCTGCTCTACAGTATATTACTTTTCTACTCTGGACTGCAGCTGCAATATTCAGTGTTTTTCACAGTTTTTCTCAGACTGCTGCTGCAGGGTGCACACGCAGCGGCACGACAGCTCCTAAAAGTGAAGCCAAAACATCTTTATCGCCCCCCTATGAGCGGATTACTAATTCTTAAATGTCAATATCACAGTCGATCAGGTTCATTTAATTGTGGGAAGCCAAAATCGTGATCGCAATTAATATTCGATTAATTGTGCAGCCCTATTAAGAAGCTATTAATCCTAATAGTATTGATGCAACCCTTTTTTCCCCAGATATCTGAAATGAGCCAGGAGCCGCGGCCCGTCTCCAGAGACTGTATCTACCCTGCCCTGGTTGGCTGCCCAGCACCGGTAGAAGCTGTGCTGTCACAGATATCCTCCAACATGTGGTGAGTACAGCACAGGGTTAATGAAAGGAAAATATGTTGTCTTAGGTCAAATATTTAGTATTATCAGGTGCCTCTCTATCTGTTACTGATGTTGATTCTCCTCATGCCGTAGGTCTCGTGGTTTTGGGCAGCTCGTTCGAGCCAGAAACATCAAAACAGTCGGTGACCTCAGTGCTCTGACTGCCAGTGAAATCAAGACTCTGCCAATTCGCTCCCCGAAGATCTCCAATGTCAAGAAGGCACTTAAAATCTATGAGCAACAGGTATGCAACAGCACTGACATCACTTAGCACAAACACAAATGATAACACGCATTTTACAAAAACATGTCAAGGGGAAATCCTTGTTTGACGTCTGAATGTTTCTCTTCCAGCGTAAAGGACGAGGTGGTGATGAGTTGAAGAGTCTTGATGAGATGGAGTTGATGACCTCTGAACTGGAGGAGAGCAGCGCTCCTCAAAACCAGGACGACGAGGAAAAGACATCAGCAGAGACATTAGGTGTGTGAAAAATCAATCTTGAAATACATTTATCATATATCATATCAAATAATTTTTTTGCAAATCTACATTTCATCCATGAATTTGGACATTTTGGGAACTAAGCTTATTAGCTTTCTTGTAGATAGTTGGATGAGAAGGTCAATACCACACTCGATCTGTACGGTAGATATGAAGCTACAGCCAGGAGCCAGTTAGCTCTGTCCAAAGGTCACAACATCTATCTACCAGCACCTCTTAAAGTTTTGAATAATTTGAATGCTAGCACTAGCAGAGTCAAAGTTAGCTGTGCTAAGTTTGGAAAGAACTGAACAGGTTAGTTTGGATGTTATATCTCGTTTGTTTAATCCCTATAAATGGTGCGGTTTCTCCTTGTTTCAAGTCTTAACTTTTCCTTTTAACAACTTCCTTGTTGTGTTTGCAGCAACAGAGCTGGTGGACGAGCCCGTTCCCGCAGACGGGAGGCCGGAGCAAGACGGCTCCGGGGATCAGACCCCCGACACGCCGGCCGGAGAACAGAGACCCGAAGGGCCGCTGCCGTCGGAGGTGGAGTTCCTGACCGGCAGGATGACGCCACTAGAACTCAGTTACTGCTCCCCGCAGCAGCTCGTCCAGATGCACGATCAGTTAGGAGGCATGATGAGGCGCGTGGTAGTCGAGCTGCAGACACGCCTCGACCAGACTGACGGCAAACCCTGAAGAGACTCCGATTCTCCTGGATCGGACCGACACACGGCTGTTGAAAGGCGCATAAAGAGACGGATCTATTCAAGAGGAATCTGCAACAAAGGATAACATTTTCTTTTATCCTAGATGTGTACATCAGATTTTATGAAGGAGGATTTTATGGTTTTAACTCAGAATGCCTTGGTCTTGTCTCACCTTTGATGTTTTCTTTGGTTAAAGTATTTTTTATTTTTAAATAAATAAATTCTAGCAGCACTTTTTTTCCACTTGTAGCTTGAGCTGTTGGATAGTTTATACACGTGTAAGAAACACTCAAAGGGGAGCACAGTCACACTTTTTAAGCTGTCAAAGGATTTTTAATAGTTGTAGTTTTCCTTCTATAGACTTTGTAATAAGGGACTGATGCATGACTACAAATGTATGTAGAAGAAAATTATTTTTTTCCGCATGCTGTTCCAATTTGTACATATGCTTTCTCTCGTGTCATTTAAATCCTTCATGTGCCTGTTTTTTAGGCTGTTTACAATTTAACTCAGTGCTCTTGTATATTTTTTACAATTTCTTAGTTTGTAATATTTTTGTTTTCTGTCTTTTCAGTTTAACGTCTTATTGCATTTTTAAAGTCATCACGGCGCACACTGTAGATGGTGGTAGACAGTCTGCACTTCAGTCTTTATTTGTGGTTTTAAATGCTTCAATAAACGACAGAACTTATGATTTTTTTTTTTTAAAGTGTAATTACATTTTTAAGCTTTTTTGTTTGACTTGCATATATCAGGTAGCAGCAAAGATTGTTGCACATAATGTGACCACCAGGGTTGGAAATTAACTTTCTTTTGTCCATATGCCGCTAAATCTAGCAGCCACTTGATATACTTTTGTATTTTTGGCTGGTGAGTGAAGCAAATCTAGCGGCCACTTGCATATTTTCCCACCATTTGGCTGGTAGCTGGTGCTAATTTCCAACCCTGGTGACCACCCAGGCAGCCAGTTTACAGGAGGGACGCATTAAAAAAAATTTATTTATTTGATTTGGGCGCAATCTTTAACAACAAATCTGTTTAATGGACATTGATCTACCAATATACACTCACTGGCCACTTTATTAGGTACACCTTGTTAGTACCGGGTGGTCTTCATCTGCTTCCAGGTTGGACGTGTTGTGCGTTCAGAGATGATATTCTGCATACCTTGGTTGTAACGAGTGGTTATTTGAGTTCCTGTTGCCTTTCTATCATCTCCAACCACTCTGCCCATTCTCCTCTGACCTCTGACATCAACAAGGCGTTTCCGTCCACATCCCGCTCACTGGATCTGTTCTCTTGTTGGGACCATTCTCTGTAAACCCTAGAGATGGTTGTGGTGAAAATCCCAGTAGATCAGCAGTTTAATACTCAGACCAGCCCGTCTGGCACCAACAACCATGCCATGTTCAAAGTCACTTAAATCCCCTTTCTTCCCCATTCTGATGCTCGGTTTGAACTTCAGCAAGTCGTCTTCACCACCTCTAGATGACGTAATGCATTGAGTTGCTGCCATGTGATTGGCTGATTAGCTATTTGTGTTAACAAGCAATTGAACAGG
>CAKAOH010029137.1:0-24337 GCA_916701665.1 Sebastiscus tertius | reverse complement strand
TATATATTGTATGTGGAAGTTAGTATCAGGCAAAATAGAGGAAGTAATAAGCTAATGTAAACAATATACTAAATACCAGAAAAATGGCATTTAATTAGTAGCCTGGCTGAATGAATCTTTAAGTGTATTTTCAACGAATATGTTCAGAGTTTGTATTCCATGTAAATAACTTATAACTATTGTATATTACTATTAGTGTCCAACCATCGTGCTTTTATTGTGAAAGGTCCTACCGGAATCTCTGTTGTTCTCGCTTGTTGCCTTGACAACAGGTCAGCAGCCTAACAACGTGGAGGAGAGGATGTGGGTATGCTGACATCTGCAAGCCAGAGGTTTCACTGGAAGAAGAACCGCAGTCTGGCTGACAAAACACGGGACTACACCGGCCTTAGCAACGTCAGAGGAAACTCCGAGACATGTAACTTGTTTTGAAGGTAAACTTTTAACTAGATAATCTCGTACTTTACTTCAGAGAAATGCTCACAGTGTTTGTTAGCGTTGTCAATAACTTCCTCGCTTGTTTACCAGTAAAGTCACACAGTTATTCGGTGCTGTGGTTTGACAACGAAGTAAATAGTGACTAAAAATGAATAATAGGTGACTTTTTAAGCTTGTCCTTTGTCGTAGATACCTCTGTGAAAAGTTGAGCTGTCGTTATTCTTCTGAGACATTGATTGAAGGACTATTAGACACATTGCCATCCTAACACTGGTTTAACATGACAGACCTGTTGCTGAACTAGTTCTGCCTGCAGCTGTAGTCGTCACAGGGAATCACTACATGTCTCTTTTCCTCCTATAACACCTGTGACACCTCTTTCCTCAAAGATAATCTCCTAAAAAGATAAAAGTTAGATCACTAAATTCAGTTTAAATATGGAGGACATTGAGTTTTACTTTTGCTTTCAAGTGTTTTTTTTTTTTTTGGCATCCCATCTGCTCAAGAAGAAGAAGATATCATTTGTCAAACCTCTCTCTGTTTTATAGAGCAGTTCAAGTCTGTTTGGATTTAATTGGATGTGTGTCAGAGAATATCTCTCTATCCAGCTTTTTGAATTAAGCCTGTCATCCTCTCATCACAGCCCTGGCTCCTTTAACACAGTTTGCTGTCAGTTGTATACACACATAATGTAAGCAGCAGGGAGATGTTTGTGTTGTTGAGAGGAGTCCTGTTTATGGCTCTTTCACGAGACTGAAAAGGAGCAACCGGTTAGGGAGTTGCTTTGCTTTTTTTCGACTGCTCCTTGTGTGACC
This sequence comes from Sebastiscus tertius, assembly GCA_916701665.1. NCBI lineage: Eukaryota > Metazoa > Chordata > Actinopteri > Perciformes > Sebastidae > Sebastiscus > Sebastiscus tertius. The sequence goes on along the minus strand of CAKAOH010029137.1, from coordinate 23,084 downwards.
TGTTCCACTGGTCCTTTTGTTGGATATTTGTTCGTCTCTCCCTCTTGACAGGCAGATGAGGAAATGAGGCGTGTATTATAGTACAGCATGCTGTTTCATTCCAGATTAACCATGGAGAGGCTCTCTCATGTGTCACATTAGTTAACCTGACATGTGAGAATCAAGTGACTCCAAACACATCAAGTTTCTTCTGTATAACTGTGACATAAATTGCTGATAACCCATCTTTTTCATCGCTCTCTCTCTTCTTAAAGACCTCTTAGCGTGACAGGGTTTGAACTACAGCTTGGGAAGCAAATGCAAATCTTATCCCTTGCCCATTTTTTTTTGTTTCATTCCCTCTTAGCCAAAAAAAAAAGAAGTGGGGCAGGATTTAAGCTGCATCTTAGCCCTCTGTCCCCTACGGTTCGTTTCCAAACGGCTCCCCAGTATCAGATTCAGAGAGAGAGAGTGGAAGGTGTGATGGACGGCCAATAAAAGGGGGTTTTGTCTGCCGGCGTCTCCATTTTGTAACCTCAGGACTCCAGAGTCCTCTGGCCAGGGCCCAGACTAGTGAAAGGGCTGTGCTGCCTTGAAGGACTCTTCTGACTCTGTACCATAGATGTATATAGACTCTCATACACACTTTGCAATCACACACACCTTTATTTGAGTGTTTCTATGTAGCAACATAAAGCCACACTGTTCCCAGAAGTAACCATTGTTTTGCAGAATTAGGAAATCATTGTGATCTGGTGTGAGGAAGAGAAAGCACTGTCGGTTTGTGTGTGTCTGTGTGCGCTTCAGTATTGCCGCTAAGCCTGTCTGGCAGTGGCTGGCACTACTGTAAATGGCACCCTGCTCTAATATTAATGCAACACAATTATGTGATTACACTCAGTTCAGTGTCAACATAGATAAGTGGTCTGTTTTTACCGCAGCCCTCTTTTAAATCCTGGCACGCTAAGCTGATCTGTCAGACATGAAATGTCGAAATTGACGTCTTTGTGTACCTACAGACTCTAATCCTATTTCTAATTCAGCAAAAAAAGGGATCCATCCTTGTACAAATATTACACTCAGGGTTTTGGCATGCTACTTTTTTTTTATAGCTCAAGGGAATGAAAATCCTAAAATGAGGAACCCTTCAACAATGCTTGATGCTATCCAAACAAAAGGCTAGCTTAGATCTGAATGTTTGATTACTGTCACTCTGGTTCTTGAATATGGGAATGCTGTGTAACAGGTTGTGTGTACTAGTGATGCACCGATACCGATATCAGATCGAGCCGATACTGACTCAAATAGCTTTATATAGTTTATATACTATATACGTTATATTAGGGCTGCACAATTAATCAAGTATTAATCGCTTCCTAAACTAACAGCCAGCCACCAGCTGGTGATCGAGATGTTTTGGCTTCACTTTTGGGTATATATATTATCTATACAACCAATGTGTTAATGTTTAAATTGAGAGAATAAAATTGTTTATCTTGCTGTTAATGTTGCTCAATTTTGCTCTCAAAGTGCACCAGATTGAAGCATTTCACTTTAAAATGTAGCTAACAAAAGGGTAGGGTGAATATCCCTGTATTTTTTCATATTGCACTATATATATATAGCAGAAAAAAATATTGCAATGTCAGTTTTTTTCCAACATCGTTCAGCCCTAATTTGTACATTAGCAGGAATGTAGCACAGCATGGATGTAAAAGCAGTGCTCTGTTTATTTTAATGTGAGAATGCGATAAAAATATGTCGCTATAAAATCAATGAATAATCGTGATATCAATATTGATCAGAAATAATCGTGATTATCATTTTGGCAATAATCGTACAGCCCTACATTACATACTGTTATTTGAATTCCTGTATAAGTTTTGACTAATTTGTTGCCGCATTAAAAAGGTTTACACTTGAATTGTAATTCCTGTTAATTTTTAAGATTTTTTTACCGAGTTGTTGGTGTACAATTTATTATTTTAATAATAAATACCAATTCACTAAATTTATATCTATGTATTTATTTGTTACATTTTCTTTTACAAAGTTAGGAAAGTAATGTGCCTTACACATAAAAGAATGATCCCGGTCACTTCAACACAGTGAGGCATACAGCTTATTAATTAAACACTGGTATCGGATCATCACTTGGTATCAGACGATACCCAAAGCCCAGGTATCACTATCGGTAACGGGACTAAAAAAGTTGCATCAGTGCATCCCTAGTATGTACTAGGAACATCGTAAAAGCTTTACTAAAAATGTAATTCATCAAGTCATCTGATATGATCTTGTGGACAATATTTCCGTTTTTCGTGGTAATGGTGCTGATGAACAAGTGCGAACTGGCTAATTGGAAACCTCACATGACATTTAAAAGCTGGGTAAAATGCCTCCTTATTTAAGATTACTGTGATGCACCGCTGTAATGAAGTTCATGAGGTTAACACATCTCTCATTGGAGTGCATCACAGACTCAATTTATTCAGCACATTACTGTATGCTAAGGCATAATTTAGCCTCTTCCATCTTTGCAATTTGTATTTGATGAGCGTCTTAATGCAGCCCTGAGCCTGCAATTATATTTATGGTGTCGGTGTTGATTACTACTGGTCTGCTCCGTTGGAGCTGTGTCCTCGGGGCACTTGCGAATTTAGAGGCAAGCGCTATTTTACTTGGGTGTAAGTGTTTAGGTGAGTAACTTCACTTCATTGCAAATGGGTTTGTTACTTGATTAAACCTCGTTCTAATGGGGAGAGCTTCGATTAAAGAGTTCAATCTTGTAAATCTCCTCCTGTCAGAGGTAATCACTTGGTGCCATGGTTGGATTTTTCCTTCCCTCTATGTTTCCTACATGTTTATATAGTTAAACCTGCAATAGGCAGAATATTTTTGACATCACTGGGCACAAATTCCATAATAACCTTTCAGCATATTGTAATTCAAGTGTTCTGAGAGAAAACTAGACTTCTGCACCTCCTCATGGCTCTGTTTTCAGGCTTTAAAACATCTAGCCCGTGATGGAAGACTTTGGCCAATCACAGGTAATTTCAGAGAGAGAGAGCATTCCTATTGGCTGTTCATTCAACGGCAGCAGCTGTAACTTACTCGCAAACTCCGATCAAACGGTCAAACTAGTTTGCTCTGGCTGGTGATCAGTGCTTGATATTTCCTCAACTGATGTCAACATGAACAAACTTTCTCGTTTTACAGCAAAACAGTACACTATGAGATGTTTTTGAAAACATTTGAGGCAAAAAATAGGCATTAAAGTAACAGGATATTGATTCATATTTCATCAGTGCTTCCTAGTTTGACCGTTTGATCGGAGTTTGCGAGTGATTGACAGCTGCTCAGAGACGGCAAGGCTCCAGCTCGGCTCTGATTGGTTGTTTTTCTCCGATCTGTGAAATCCAACAGATGCCATTAGGAGCACCGGAGGACACAGAGGCACATGATTTTTTTTCAGATTACCCGTCTCATGCACTGCTGTCAGGATCTAGTGACTGTTTTATAAAAGTATTTTTGAAAATAATATTTACTCCAATTCTACCCACTGCTGCTTAAATGATCATGTTTTTTTATTTCATTCTGTGTCTCTTTCTGTTCCCCAGAGCCTTGTGTCCTGTAGGGCACCCCGAAACTACCCTTGGGCTTTCCGTCATGAGGGGGCGCTTCTCTCGAAAACTTGTTACTTTGGCCAAGGCTGGCTTCATGCTCTGGGTGCTGTGGTTGGGCTACCTTCTGTTGACGGCCACCCATTACCCCCCCTCTTCTTCTCTAGAGGAGGACGAGAAGGCGCACAATGTTCATGCGAAACATGTCAACATAGAGGAGAGCGGGGCTGATGGACAGCTGGCTAGGCCTCTCTATGTTAAGCCATCACCAGACGGCAACGCGCCGGGCGAGTGGGGTCGGGCCACGCACCTCAACCTCAGTCCAGAAGAAAAGAAACTGGAGCAGGACAGCGTGGAGCGCTATGCTATCAATATCTATGCCAGCGATAAGATTTCCCTCCATCGGCACATCCAGGACCACAGGATGAATGAGTAAGTAGAGCAAAAAGGCATCCTAAACAGGAATGATGGAGAGTCTGTTGACTAAAATTGTTTTCTAAGAAATTCTTCTTTCATAGCTCGCTATTTTCTTTGAGGTTCTAGCCAAAACATATATGTATCAATGGCCTCGAAAGCTGCATGCTGCTGATAACTATGCTACAACTGAGCCAGGGATAAATGACTCAATAGAGATTAAGTTGAGCTCTTTACTGGGATCAGTTTTCCACTGACAGTTAGAAACAAGGATGAAAGCTCTCTGGATGCATTGCGGGGCTTATTGAAGCTGGTGTAAGCAGCTCCCTGTCTGAATGGATTTATTCCATCCAGAGTTGTTGTCCACAGCTATTCCCAACTCAGCCTCTGTGATGACACACAGAGTATGATGTCTTTTATTAAGAGTTTCTCCTTTCACCCTTTGCCTTATCCCTTACTGGCTCCTATAGAGAGCTGCAGGGATGACGTAGTTTTGTAGGCCAACCCGGAAGTTAGCATCGTACTGGTTCCTTCGACAAAAAGCCAAGGGGATTTTTTCCATTGGATTTTGAATTAATGCAGGAATTAAACACTGTGACAAACGAACGTTTATGACACTTACACGTTTTATTCTGTATGATTCCCTGCACCACCTTATTAGGGCTGGGTATTTGCAATAATCTGGCGATACGATACAGTTCATGATACAGGGTGTACGATTCAATATATTACGATACTGTAAGCAAGGCGATATATTGAGATTTTTAAAATCTAATTTCTGGACAACTGTCATATTATAAAGAACATAACTCCATATGCATAAAATCTGAGTAAAAAAAACGTTAGCGTTGCGCCCTTAGGCTACTTCCTCTCTCAGTTTACATTGTTACGTTGGAGTGGAAGATTAGATTACAACACTACCATCTACCAGCCGGGGGTTTAAACACAACACAAAATGAAGATGTCACGTTCTCCCTCCCCTGTTTCATTGCATTTTCTTCACAACAAGTCGTTGCCAGGCACTTACCGTCAATCTCAGCCATTTATCTATTTTTTTCCACACTAAGTGACGACTCAGAGATATCACAAGATACCAATGTCGTTTTACTATTGGCTCACAAGCCTAGTCAGAAATGGGAGCCAAACGTCTGATATCTTCCACAGAGATAAACAAAACATTCATTTTGGACCTGCTAAAACTTTTACAATTATTAATCACAATCATAATATTCTTTTTCAAGAAAAGCCATACTTTTATTCGGCACCTTTCTAAAGGCTCTGTTTTTTTTTTTTTAAATATTCTTCTACATAAAAATGTAATAAATCAGACCTTTAAAAATCAATAGTGTTTTTGAGAATCTATACAGTATCACAGAATATAATATCGCGATATGTAAGTGTATTGATATTTTCTCCCACCCTAATGAAACCCAGATGTGGTATCCATCGGCGTGGTGGGAACCATCATTTGTGCTAGAGCCTTGTATTTGTTTTATATGCCCTGGGGTGTCTCAGTTAAGCATAAAATCTTTCAGCAGCCCTATGATTACATCTAAGGATACATTTTCTAAATTGCCGGCATTAAATATGTCATGCTAAATCTTCTAAATTGGACTTAAAACCACAGACACAGAGAAATTAATCTTTCCCCGGTGAAACTGAAATAACCCATTTTTACCAGCGAGACGGACGCCTGCATATCCAAACGTAGACTAAAAAGATGCTTTGATCTTCTCACTGCGCTGAGGAAACTGCCAGGGAGGTTGAAAAGTCAAACTCTGTGCTTATGCAAGGGTAACATTAAAAAAACAAGAGATATATCTTTATCAGTCCTCCAGCATGATCGCATTCAGTGGCAGTATGTGGAGATTTTAAAACGGAGTCACTGCACTGCACAGGCTGTCACTTTTCTGACATGCCTGATGGGTATCTGCGCTGGCAGAGTGACATTTTTGACAAGTGCATGGGTGAAGTGGTGTGCAGCTTTAGTGTCACGGAGCTCATGTGCTTCGCCGTCCGCCCGCTCATACCATGACGGAGGTGCATGACTCAAGACGAAGTGATGCTATTTTTGCATGAACATATTCTCTTCATAAGGCTTACAGACGTGTTTTGTGGATGATGTGTCAGTTAGCTTTACTTAAATAGTGTCAACATGTTTTATAACTATACAGCTGAGGTATGAATGATCGGTGTTGAGCTGCCAGTCAGTCGTTATGGGCTGTTATACACGACGTGAGATTGCATCCTTCACATATATCACTTAACGGATGGTGAATCTGTCAAGCTGTCCCAAGTGGGCTGCGGTTTTCTGCTTGGCTTTAAGCCTAGCAACGATATAAGCAAATGTGTAATTTATTTTAAGGTGGTGTACTGTGTATACGCTTGTTGCAGCTCTGCACCTACTCTGTAATTACATCAGTTTCCTCCTGAGAGCACGTTTTTTGTCTCTCTCCATCATGAAACTGTTGCAGCACCGTGAACACGGTGCTTTTGAAGGAAGGGAAACAGCTCATTTGATTGGTCGTAACTAATGCCAGGACGCGTTTGTTCTAATTTGTTCTAAGCAGTGTCATAGTTGTGGGTTTAGCCTCTGGCTACAACATTGTCATTCAGCCTGAGCCAATTGTGACATCTCAGTGTTGTATGCCACTTATTCATAATAATAGAGGTTTATCTTTGTCGTGTTTTTTCTCTCTCTCGTGTCTCCTTTTGTTCTCATTCCCTCAAGTTATTAGCTGACAGTTTTTCACTGTGATTTTCACCCTGTCCTCTCTCTCTCTGTTCTGCTCTCTTCGTCTCTTGTTTGCTCAAGTTTCTGTGGTCTCTCCCAGAGCACTGCTGTGGTATGTTGCTCACTGGTGTGATACCCTCCCCGCCCCCATCCATATTTCTGCGGCTCTTTATTGTTTTAATGACTGCCATCTGGATTAAGACCAGATACCTCCTCCTCCTCCTCCTCCTCCTCCTGCTACAATAGTGAAGCTGCTCTGACCATATGAAAGAAACATTTCTTGCTCGTATGAGTTCCTTTAGGAAAGGATGCTGTGGTTTCTTTTATAAATACCTACTGTACATGTGTACATTTGCTTACGTCAACTCTGTCTGTCTCTTCCTCCACCCCACCCACAAACACACCTTAGATGCCGAACTAAGAGGTTTGACTACCGGCGTTTACCCACAACCTCTGTGATCATAGCGTTCTACAACGAGGCCTGGTCCACCCTGCTGAGGACGATTCACAGCGTCTTGGAGACCACGCCTGCCATCCTGTTGAAAGAGATCATCCTCATCGATGACTTCAGCGACCGAGGTCTGACGCTCTACACTGATAAATAAACAAATGTGTTGTGTTTTTTTTGTCTGTAAAATTAAAACTGATAGAAAAGAGTCTTTCAAGCTCAGAAAACAAAGAGCACCGACAGCCTTTGTTGAGTGAAGCAGACAAACCTCAGTTTATGCTTTGATTTCTTCACATTGACAGCGTGCAGGAGAATGAGTCAAGCAGGACTCGGCTATATATAGAAGAAAAGATGCTATCTATGGAGCAATGAATAATAGATCAGGCCTCTGGATGTATTGTGAAAGCAATTAGACAAACGTCCTCAGAAACTAGTCTGGACACATTCCTCTAATGATGAAACAAGGTGCAGCATCACTTCAAGTCGTACTGGAAGTCGTTTGTCTTGTTTTTGGCAACTTGTAAAGGTTAAAATGCTGATTTTTCTAAAACAGCTAAAATCATCTATCTCTGAATCTCTATCTGTCTGTCTGTCTGTCTGTCTGTCTGTCTCTCTGTATTACCTTAGCATATCTTGAGAACCCCTCGTTCAATCTACCTGACACTTGGCAGGTGTATTGCTGGGGGTGTTGAATTTGGTGCAATTTGGCCAGATGGTGGAACTATAACAATGAACTTTACGTTTTGGCCTGTAACTTTTGAACCGTAACTCTCAGCTACAAAATTATTTTTTTCCTGGATTTTTTTTGCTGTAGACAAATCTATCCATATAAGCCACTTCCATTTGCATTAAGACTGTTTTTCCGCCATTTTGAATTGTGTCCAAATCAGATTTTTTTGCTGCTTCTACAAATTTTAAGCAATCATGACCATATTTGGTACAAAACATCTCTGGACCAAACCGGAAAAAGCTGTTTTTTGGATTGTTGACGCTCCATACAAAGAGGGCCGCAGGTTCAAACTCGGCTTGGGGCCTTCTGTGTGGAGTTTGCATGTTCTCCTCGTGTTAAGACATGCAGGTTAGGTTCATTGTTGACTCTAAATTGCCCGTAAGTGTGATGTGAGCATGAATGGTTGTCTGTCTCTATGTGTCAGCCCTGTGATAGTCTGGCGACCTGTCCAGGGTGTACCCCGCCTTCGCCCAAAGTCAGCTGGGATCGGCTCCAGCCCCCCCCGCTCCATACAGTTTTGCTATAGCTGGCCCTCAAAGTTTGATCAAATGCAGTGATCGAGGCTCATATCTCAAAAAATGTCAATTCTCCTGAACGCTTTGTGCTATTGTGACCACATTTGGTGGACATGTGTAGATACGATATCTGACTGACCATGATAATTTGGTACCTTTTGGCCAATAGGTGGCGCTGTAGCAGCAGCATCATCTATCTGACAGCCCTTCATATATCTTGTGAACCGTTCATTCAATCAACTTCACACTTGGTATACGCACCAGCAGCCATACCACGGTTCTCGGCAACACTGCAAGCAGCAATTCTGGGGGGCAAGCAGTGGCCTGTTACGGACAGGCACGCCATCCGAACGGGCACTGCACTAGTTCTTTTTTAAGAGTTACTTCAAGGCGTATTGAAATGCTTTGTCTTTGGTACTTTTTAAAGGTTAAAAGGCATGGGTTTTTGTAAAACTTCACAAATTACATTGCAAATTATTCATGGTATTCCATGTCGGTCTCCCCGCTTTCGTGCTCCAGCTTCTGCTTGTCTCATTCTTAGTGTGTGTGTGTGTGTGTGTGTGTGTGTGTGTGTGTGTGTGTGTGTGTGTGTGTGTGTGTGTGTGTGTGTGTGTGTGTGTGTGTGTGTTATTATGAGGTTTTCTTTTGATAGCAGGCTCTTATTTCCATTTCTTCTTAATTGAAAGACAAGAAGGCAAATGCATATCATTCTTGAGTCCTGAATGTAGCTGCACAGCGTCCACATCTATGTGACGCTCGTATGAACTTCAGTGTGAATTGTATATGTGACAAAATAGCCTCAACTGAAAGGTCAAGCTTTTCTGAGCTTTCAACCGCATCTCACGTTCTCCACCAGCAAACTCTGTGAATGACACTCCTTTGTGTTATAAACTGGATATAGGAGTAGCTTAAAGTCGGTCTGTCTGTCTTAATGGATATAGTATTCGGTCCCAGCTTGTCTAGTCTGTGTGTATTGGAGACGTTACACCATAATGATTACTTCAGCGTGCACTGATCTGCGGTGACATCATTTCCTCTCCTTTGACCACGCTGACGAAATGGAATGCTGGACACTCCACTCCCCAACCAGAGCGCTTTACTGCAGACAGACTGACAGGACTGACAGCTTTCTCTCAAGTTTCCAGTTTGTTTGAACAGGGTGTAACCTACCAAGCCTTGTATTCACGTCAGTTAGACCAGAAAAGGTGTGTTAATGCCACTCACCTTATATGAAGTTTACCTAACTGGGAAAAGTATTATCAGCAAATGTTTTATTGTAATGTAATGTATGTGGTTGAACCGGCATTAACCAATATTTTTGTATGTTAACATTGAATCAAATGACTCAATTCACAAGATAAATGTGTAATTCAAAAAGGATTTCTGAAACTGCAGCCTTTGACCCCATTTAAGCTAATTATTAGCCGTAACAAGCTTTATAGGCCACTGAATTGGCAGCTGTGTATCTCTCAGCTTGTTCGGCCATCCTTTTGTCCTCTAGTGCAGTGATTCTCGAAGTGGGGTCCGTGGCACTCTGCCAGGAGGTCCACAAAATAATTTGCTATAAATTGTGAAATTGCACTGTATCATTAAAGAGTGCAAATCTACAGATGGGGACCATTTGTGCCAATAAAACAAGCATATTGTGTCCATTACTCTCACCCACGTTAGCTTTGGCCCAATAGAAACTCTGATATGATTGTGACAAATCACATCAGTCTGTCATGAATCAGTCACTTAGTAGTAGTAGTAATACTGTGTTGTGTTCTGTAACACTATTATGATAACTTCTGTTGCGATTTGTTCAGATCTGTCTGTCTATGATTTGAATAAGGAGCAATACGTTCAGTATTTTTAAGTTGAATTACTTAGAGAAAGTCAGCTTTTGACTGGTAAGTTTAAATATCTGGGTTTATAAGGACTACCAGTCTTGCTGCTGTTCAATTTCTGAAAGCTTTTAAGAGGAATTTCTCACCCATAAGGGGTCCCTGTCCCCAAAAAGTTTGAGAATTCTTTCTCTAATGGCTAAAAATCGATTAAGGCAGCTTTAAAGAAAAATAAGGTACATGTAGGACAAGGAAATAACTTAACTTTAATGTTACAAATTGATGATTATGTGTGTTTGTGTGTGTTTGTTATGAAAAATAGGATACCTGAAATCCAAACTAGCGGACTACCTCAGTAAACTGGATCGCGTGCGGCTCATTCGCCCCAACAAAAGGGAGGGTCTGGTCCGGGCACGTCTCATTGGCGCTACCTATGCCACGGGGGATGTGCTGACATTTCTGGATTGCCACTGTGAGTGTGTCCCTGGCTGGATCGAGCCTCTGCTGGAAAGGTGGGTTCACCAAATTTGATGAGTAAAAGCTTTCTGAAAAATCAAAATCAAATACCAAACCAGAGTGTTTTTTTCCCCTGTTTTCTGCATGTGATTGGCCACCCGTTGTGTTTAGGATCGGTGAGAACGCCAGTACCATTGTGTGCCCTGTGATCGACACCATTGACTGGAATACCTTTGAGTTTTACACGCAAACGGATGAGCCGATGATCGGAGGTTTTGACTGGAGACTCACCTTTCAGTGGCACTTCATTCCCGAAGTGGAACGCAAGAGCCGCAAGTCTCGCAGTGACCCCATCAGGTGACAGTATGATACTTCACAAGGTCTACTCTACTGGGAGATCACTTTTTCAGACTGGCACGTACCAGTTTAGAGCTCAGAGGCTAATTTGTCACTGCACGTGTTATATTACTGTATTACTTACATTTCCACTTCTGTTACACCCTAAGAACATTTGACTGATCTTTGAAACACTGGGATCAATACTTTGACTCAATTAGAGGAATCTATTTCTTGATTTTTAACAAGCCCAGACTGAAAACATCTCAAAACAAACGTCCTAATTATCCTTTTAGTTTCGTCATACCCATATTGTTGTCAGAAACAACGTAAACTCTCATACAATCCGCAGCATTTTTATCAACTTTAAATTCACCCTGCCTCAAGTTGAAGCTGCTTTTAAAGACAAACTTCACACTAAATCTTGTTTGGAGGAAAGTCATTGCTGCACTGACTTGTATTGGTTGAAAGGTTATAGTCTGTTGCACTTCATGTGGTCTGTTGCGCTTGTGTCACACCCAACTGCATGGTGCATGGTTTTGAAATGTTGCACTGAACAAGCTGTGGGCAGGATGGTTATTAGCTTAGATATAGTTACTCTTTAAAGGCTTATTTTAATAAGGTGGTTCACATCTTTAAAAGGTGGTGTATTGGACCATTGTTTCCTAAACTCCTTTTCTGGGGACCCACTTTTGAAAAATGACAAACCATCGCGACGTAATTCACAATAGGCCTTACTATAAACTGTGAGAAGAGTGGATTTGTACATAAATGAACATCCCTAACCCTTTTACTGCCATTTCCGCATCACCTTATATTATCTTGAAATAGGTAAACCAGCCATTTCGAAGAGATATACATTTAAATAAATCACAACTTCGTTTTATGTTATGTTATTGAAAACATACACACATGTTCAATACTTTATAAATGAAACCAAATATATATATTTAGGCGGAGTTAACAGGCTCTAGTTTTTTCCTCTCATCAGTTAAACAAACAGAATGTACGCTAGCATTTCATATTAGATTCAACATTATAAGTAGGCTACAATCATCAGAACATCAGGCTCCCTCATGTGGCTCAAAGGTGTACTCCAGATATAAATCTTAAATAAATGACTATGGAAGAAATTGCAAATTTATTTGGCAACCCTAATGAAATCTCGACCCAGTCTTTTGGAATCACTGTATTAGACAGTGAGTAACTAAATATGAATTGAAATAAAGGACTAAATTATTTCTGTGGAAGGGGATGGAAACATAGGATTGAAAACTTCCATTTAACGTTACCTTATTTTCCCTGTTTCTCCCAGGTCACCTACAATGGCAGGTGGATTATTTGCCGTGAGCAAGGCCTACTTTGAGTATCTGGGCACATATGACACGGGCATGGAGGTGTGGGGAGGAGAAAACCTGGAGCTCTCCTTCAGGGTGAGTTCAGCTCTCCTCCAGTGACGACCACAGAATTTACCATTGCGATGCCACTTAGCAATATGAGACCAGAGTAAAGAGTGACTTATCCAGCTCGCAGAATCGCTTACTCACATCCAGTGACTCAGCTCGTTTGTGATAAAGAGGAGACAGAGACATCATCGAGGTTGATTGACAGTTCCTTTCCAAAGAGAATATTTTAGTCATAGGGTGATCCTTTGATTCATCCCTCTCACAGCTGACAGCCAGTGGGTAGTTGGTGTGAGAGAGACACATGTCAGTGTCAGATCACAGTCAGCCATCTGAGACTGCACCCTGATATTGGCTGATACCTTGTTGTGACGTTGGTGTCGCTTTTCACTTGTTTACGTCAATCAAATTGTCCCAGATTTTAGTCCGTGTGTGTGAGTTTGTAGCCGGAGCAAGGGTACGCAATGTAAATTGTTTGTGCATGATTTATAGTGTGTGCGTGGTTTCAGTGTGAAGACGAATGGGCCGTTCCCCTGAGTGATGTGTTATGCATGTGGAAATAAAAATGCCTCTCGCTGGGACTTTTTGCCATACATAATTTATGTTTAGTGAATTGGTTTGCAACCCTGAGTGCTAAAATAAAAAAAATATGGTGTCGGGTAAAATGCCTGGTGAATTAAGATGGAAGGGACTGCCATGTAATGGCTGTTTGGCTATGGATATATGATAACGATTTTGCCTTGTGTGATTGGAACATAGCTCAGGCAAGTGTTAAGAAATACCGTGTTAAAAAACATTCATTTTTTAAGGTTTTTTTGTTTTTTTTAGTTTGTTTGTCCGTGGTGCAATATCAAGCAATTATACTATGCAAATTTCTACCATAAATCCAAGCTGTTTTCAAATGCAGCCTCATGACTCCAAGCAGCAGCAGCAGGGGTTGAATTTTCATGGTGAGGTTGAAGGTAAAGACCTGTGTTTGTCATTCAGAAAAGATTTCTAGCGTTGCATCAGTCACCACAATCAACACCCATCAAGCAGACCTTTTGGAAAATGTACTACTTGCTACTTACAAATTACCTGCTTGTTTATTGGCAGATAAGTCAAGCTTGAATGACAAAGTCATAAACACCAGCAGTAAATTTAAGTGCCAAAGTTCACCATTTGTTGTCGCATATCATTTCATTTCACACATGGCGTACAATAGTCAATACTTGGTTAATGATCTGTGTAACTGCTGATTCGCTATCATAATATGAGTACATCATTGTTAGAGCACCATGTGGAAAGATTAACAACACGTACAGCTGTCCATTACGGTTCATTCCTGGCTTCCATTATTCTCTATTTATCGTTTATTTAATCTTGTAATGGGCATATAAATATAAACTGTGAACAAGGGTTTGGTAAACCTTTGGAGGTGTAAAAGCCATGTCTTAAAAAACATGGAAGAATATACTTTGAAGAATGTAAAAATATTATTTTTCACATTAAGGAATTGTATATTTGTTTTGTTATTCATTTGTATAAATAGCGCTCTCGTAGACGCATTAAATTACGTCATAGGCGCAACGAGAACAGACAGATGTCTACGGAGCAACATAGTTTTTGACTCGATTTAAGTTAAGCACTTCAGTAGACACTTAAAACTTACCTTGGAGACATGTTTTAATTGGAGTCAAGCTCATTGCTACATACCGAGTGTTGATTTTTATTTGACGACACCACAGGAGGATTATTTAATCACAGAAATATCTAATTTGTTCTCCATGAAGGTTATGAGTTTAAAGAAAACTAAAAAAGATCTCATCATTCTGCCTGATGTGTTTAACCCCCTCAGGTGTGGCAGTGCGGCGGCAGCCTGGAGATTCACCCCTGCTCTCATGTGGGCCACGTGTTCCCTAAAAAGGCCCCTTATGCACGGCCCAACTTCCTCCAGAATACCGTACGAGCTGCAGAGGTTTGGATGGACTCTTATAAGAATCACTTCTACAACAGGAATCCCCCGGCCAAAAAGGTAGGACAGATACAAATGAAAGGAACCATGTGTTTAAACAGTATGTCTGGCTAGACGTGTGCTGATGAAATGCTGTTATAAGGAATGCAAGAAGCTGACCTTAGAATACTAAATCATGTTTGGACAAATGGATTTTTACGGCGCTGAGCTCTGTCTTGTGTGTGTTTGTTACACCGAGCAGCATCGTGTTACAGAGAGTGTCTAACCTGATGTTAGATTTACACGTTTTATATGATATGATTCACCTGTCTAGGTGTCAACATATGATGAAACGCTGCCTGTCTGACTGGGTCATGCGTATGTGTGAGAGGGCGTGCACGACGAGAGTGCTTGCGGTTCGTGTGCCGTGTGCCTCTCAGGTTCTGAGTATTGGGCACCATCAAAAATTCATGGATCTCGGTTTCACCTATCTGAAAAGAAATGCATTATTAATGTCGGGGATCTTTGATCAAACAATAAATTACCTGGTCAGGGGGAGATTGAACACAGCACTGCCAGACTAGATCACCAGCTCCAAGTTTATTATGCTGCTGTCATTATTATGTTAACAGACAGGCAATAATATCGTTTTGGAATAGTGCTCAATTCTTAGGGGGATCTACTGGCAGATATGGAATATAATATTAAAAAGTATGCGTCTTTAGTGTACAATCACCAGAACAGACAAACCAAACTTTTCCTATTTGGACCGGAATCGATAACGTTACTCGCTCCCGTCGCCGCCGCTGCTCTCTCTCTCTTGCTTCACCACTCACTTCCCACGTACACACACACTCGAAGCACGCTACTCTTACAACAACTGGCTCTAGAGAGGGCCATTCGCGTTTTCTCTTCAGCCACCGTAGCAATCCTACACGCTTGGCACACGGTAGAAGTTGTAATCTGCAACCTCACCGCTAGATAATGCCAGATCCTACACACTGTTCCTTTAAATTTTTATTTTTTTTTTTTAAAGATGTTCCAACAGATGGACGACCACTTCACTGTGTCTTCCAGATGTATTATTAATGTAGTTTCTGAGTTACTTTACCTGCCTGTTTTTCAGAACACCAAACATTCATTTTTAATTTTAGGAATATTTGCATCCTGGATTTGGAGATTTATTGTAGAATGATTTAACTGTAAAAAGAGATTTCACAAAGGATTCAAATCGTATTTGTTTATTTGAGAAACTGCATTCCTCCATTGTTTATACCAGCAACATTTTCCATGTATTCTGATCTTGAAACGTTTGTGACTGAAATAGTTCAGTGTACCCATGCGACCTTGTAGATATATTCCACCCTCAGGCAGTACAAAGGGGTAAGGTGTGTGAATTCTCTGGGATTTAAGGAGCTCCCTACTTAAGCAAACATGACTATCTGATGTACTGGTATGTTCATTAGGTGCCAACAATCACTTGCTACTTGGTGTCCTGGTGATCAGTTCATAACCAGGATGTAAATATTTGCTTTACTTAGTTTAGTTTCAACTGCTTCAAATACACATATGCCACAAAAGAACAGTGTGTATATAGTAATGAATACAATCAAAAAGTAGAGATAAACAGATGCCGTCTGTTCTGTGTCGTTAATAAACATTATCATGCTCTCCTGCCAGTGAAAGATAACTTATTCATTGTGTGCTTACTTTCCAGGAGACCTTTGGGGATATCTCAGAGCGGCTGCTGCTGAGGAAGAGACTGAAATGCAACAGTTTTGACTGGTATCTGAAGAATATCTACCCCGACCTACACGTACCTGAGGACAAGGAGGGCTGGCATGGGGCTGTGAGTGTCTGCTATCCACATCTGTATTCCATTATTTGTCCTCCTGTTTACGATATAAGTGCAGCATCGGTGTTTCATTACACTATCACAGATCTTGTGCTGATTTGCTTCAGCCTAGTTACTGAAGTCAAAAGGATTGCAGTCGTGTCTTGATTTCTTAAATTCCATTTATTTTGAGTGTGAAACTGGGTGTTAGGCTGAGGCAGGATGTGGGAAAAAAATGAAAGTGAGAAGGCTGGACTAAGACAAAGAAAAGGCTTTGAAACCCATTTGGGCTTGGCTCAAGACCATAATAACGCAGACACCTTGTGGAGTATTCCATTGTAACACTCTTTGCACATAATTCTTGGTTGGCTAAAGGTCCAGCGTGTAGGATTTAGGAGGATCTATTGGCAGAAAATGGAATATAATATTCATAACTATGTTTTCATTAGTGTATAATCACCTGAAACTAAGAATCGTTGTGTTTTTGTTAGCTTAAAGTGAGTCCTTCATATCTACATAGCGAGCGGGACCGTGTCCACGCCTCCATTCAATAGCCTTGGTCCTCTTCACAGATTCCGCCATGTTGCACCGCCTTTTTCTATAGTAGCCCAGAACGAACAAAACCAAACACCGGCTCTAGAGAGAGCCTTTCGCATTTTATATGTTACCTTAAGGCCACCGTAGTTTTCCGACACGCTTGTGAAAGGGAGGAGTGAGCGGTGGCCTATTCAGTTGGTTGCAATCTGCAACATCACCATTAGATGCCACTCAATCCTACACACTGGTCCTTAAATATTGGGTGTTAAAATTATTAAATTAGAGACACCACGATGTAACCATTGTGTGTGAAGAAAAACAAAAAAGCCTCCAAGGATTTCTTTGGCCTTAACATCCAGAAATCCACCACCGTGCCATGTTGCCACCTGTTTCACCTCGACAGATTTTGATAGGAAAGCATTAGTAAGGGAAAATTGGTCTATTTCATATTGATTGCTTAATAGGTGTGTTTATGTGGAAAATGAGCTAACAGCAGGAAAAAGTCATATTCAGAGGATTGACGCTGCGTTGCATTTGAACTGGGAAGTCGGAATTTCTGAGTTCCAAGTCAGAAAATTCAACTGGAACGCCCCCTGAAGTTGGATATCCAACTCGGAAAGTCGGACGAACCTCACCAACCCTTACCTCAAAATCCAAGATGGCTACTCCGTGCATCATCAGTAAAAAAGATGTAGTAATATACTGTTTAAAGCACTCATGTGTTATTTGTGTCTCATTAAATCAGTTGTAAACACAGTACTGTCCAACTGTGGACATGTTGCTATGGTGTTAGTATGCGCAGAATACCGGAGTAATGCATTGTTTTGGTATTGCTAACAATGGCTAACCTGGCTGGAGCAAACCCGATTACATTTTTTGACTGGTTGTACTGGAACTCGGTCAACTCGGGGGTGACATCATTTGCAGCTCCGACTTCCAATTTGGAGCAAAATGGATCACAGCATCAATCTAGCAGCCTCAGTGGTGCTGTTCTGTATGTGACATTACAGTCTGAACCTGCCTGCAAAGAAATAAAACCAACAAGAGAAACTGCTCACATCAATAAAAGCACAGCATTTTAATTTGTATCGATGTTTCATTGTTCTCCTCCTGCCAGGTACGTAGCTCAGGGATACACTCCGATTGTCTGGACTACAACTCCCCAGAGCACAGTCCCACAGGCGCCCACCTCTCTCTGTTTGGCTGCCACGGCCAGGGAGGCAACCAGGTACATTAAGCATTTCACACCTCGTTTATTCCGTCTGTCTCCCTCCCTCTCTCGTGCACGTATTCTCTCTTGTCACAATCTCACAACCTCTCTCCGCCCCGTGGGAGATGCGTCTTGAAATGTCAACGCTTTCTGCTAACCCCCTAAAACGAACTGCCACAGTTGATTCACACCAGAAAATTGCTCTCTGCTGGTGTGTCCAGCATGACTTGAATTTAATGAGGGGGAAAACTAAGTTTAGAGTTGTATCCACATATGTATACCCCAAAAATATTGTGCAATTGAATCACAGGTACTTTTAAACTGAGTGCCTGCCAACTCCAGTGATGGATGGTGTAGCAACCGGCAGATTATTTGTCTGTCAGGATGTATATTTAATGTTGGAGTCAGACAATAGGCAGGGCTCCTCTCTGTGAATCTCCAACCTGCTTTATATCTCTGATTACCCCACTGATGCGCCGCATCAGGTGTCCCCAGTCACAAAAAGCACCATGTGTGACTGAAAATCAATGTTTGGATGGCTCCCTGCTGAAACAAAAACCTTGAGGGCCCTTCACCGCCTCCCTCCTGCTCCCCATTCCCCGGCCCACATAACAACCACGTTCCATTTAAAAGATACATGAGCCTCGCCGGCAGAATGAATGGCACAACCCGGGTAAATAAGTTTGAAGCCAGACACAGGGGTCCCGAGTGAGTGTTTCATTAACTACTATTATGGGCCCCGATGTATGAAACATGTATGAGATGTAAAGAGAAGGATGAAGATTGATTACCTGACCCTCCGTTTAACGGGGAGCACAGGGAGTGTTGCATCTTTTGTCCCAACGGGCCAGGATGTTGAATTGACACCAGATAGGGGAGAGTTGGGTTTGTGTTCACGTCTGGTTGATTGAGAGGGCCAAGGCCCCGTCTTTTACTGACGAGACACGCCATGCAGTCGTGGCTTAGCCAGGACTGGATCCCACAGCAGCGTGAGAGGAAAACATCCTGTAATCCTAGTAGGAAAAAAAAACATGCCAAACTGCACTATTGTGCTTGTTAAAAGGCTTTTTTTTAATAAAGAAGAGAGATTAAGGTAGAAAGAGAGACGTACCAAAACAACTGGAAAAGAAGGAAGAGCCGTGTTTCACTCTCAGTCACTTCTGTTTTTGCAGTTGGGTTTCTTTCCAAAATAATTTACATTTCATGGCAAAGAAACACTGAAAATAACCACATGACCACGTCCAGTGTTGTACAAGTTCACACTTCACAAGAGCTAGCTCAAAGTTCAGTTCACACATATTAAAATGCACTAGTTCATTTCTTTCATTTTTTTCTTTTAAACTGGTCGGATGCCATGGCGTTTAATTAGTCTTTCAGACTTATTTCCAGCGTCTGGTCCCTCCCGCACCACCAGGCTCAGGAACAGCTTCATAACCACAGGCCATAGGACTTTTGAACTCCTGAGCTCATCACTCCTGAGCATTCTCTTTTAGCGTGTTCATGCACAACACTGACCAGGTCTTTCTTCTGCTCCAGTACTTTGAATACACGAGTCAAAAGGAGATCCGTTTCAACTCGGTGACTGAGCTGTGTGCTGAAGTAACAGAGGGGCAGACCTCCATCGGTATGAGGCACTGCCCTAGTGATGGGGAGCTCAAACCCACCAGCATCACCTGGGACTTCAGAAAGGTAGGGGTTCACACACTCACACACACAAGTACACCCCAAGTGCCCATTATTATTCCACTACACTGAACGTCACACACATTCTTGTCCTACCTGTAATCTAAACTTTCTCCTTAAAATCTTTCAGGATGGGACCATCTACCACCCTCAATCAGACATGTGTATGACGGCCTACCGCACGCTGGAGGGCCGCACGGATACCCAGATGAGGCGCTGCACCCCGGGAGACAAAAATCAGCAGTGGAAGTTCGAGTGGTAAGAGGAGGAGGAGGAAGAAGAGAAAGTAGCAGGAAACCTCAAGTGACCTTTTTTTTTTTTTTTTACCATAGTGCAATTACTACAGTGGATGTCTTCTCTCCAAGACTGCTCTCCATTTGAATGGGAAACGGCGAGCAATTGAAAGGCGTAGAAACAGTCACTTTAAGCCAATGAACCACCCAATTCAGAACTTTTATACCCATGTGAATGACTGAATAAGTGCAGATAGCGGCAGAGTGAATGAGAATCGTAAGGCAAAGGTTTATTTGGTCTTTTTGAGGAGACCGGCTGAACTCGAGACTTTTACTCTCGGGTTGTTTTCATCCAAGTGCCTCTGCAACCAAAAATGGAGTCAAGGGCACATCTGAAGTGTCATTAAATGTCACGTGCTCTTTCATCTAATGCAACGTTGTGTAGGCAGTGAAACTGATTCGAACTGTCCAGCGCATGAAGAAGTGCCTTTTCAAAGAGATTGAAGCATTTCCTAGAAAACGACACGCTGCACTACAAAAATAATGTTACCTTGATGTGCAATTAATATGAATTTATTATTGTTAAATCCTCATGATTGTTTGTTGAGTGGTCAAAGATAATTTTAAAGACGGGCTGCTCAAAGAAGATGTGCCAGGGAATGTAAGGACAGCAGCAATTTGCCCCAAACCAGCTACTTCCTAACAACACGTAAAAGGAAAACGGGCAGAGAGCGCCGCGGTCATACTAGACTGCTTCTCAATTCCATCTCGTGCGACAGTTTCATGGTAGAGTGCTGCCCGAACATGACTTGAAGCATTCATTAAGCATTTCGTACTAAGTGCAAGTTGCCCCAGAGGGTTCAGTGAGTTGACGGGAATGTTGTAATCGATTCTTCCTTGTCGTGTAAAGTTAAGAATACGGACTAAACTCATCTGTCACTGTGCCTTTGAAAGGTTGTCATCCATAAAGTGCTGAAATGAAACGTGCCAGCGGATCTCAAATGTATTTAGAAATGTGTTTAAATGCTAAAAACAACACTGGCTTGATGCACTATTTAGACACAAGAAGCCTTAAAGGGAGCGCCTGTTTTTTTAATCCTTCATCTTGGCAGTGCCAGACTGTTTTTGTTATGACTCCTGTGTGTGTGTAAACCGTACTTGAAGCAGAAAAACACTCCTACTTTGTTTTTTTCCACTAAAGACCTGTTGGTGTTTCTACTGGGATTCAATGACCAAGAGACGCATTGTAACTGTTGGTGAAATGTTTGTCGAGTAGCAGCTGTATTTGCCGGAGACTGCTTATCGCTGAGCAGTGTTTGGCATCTGCAGTCCTTTTGAAATCATGAATATGACATATTCATACCAGTCAATTGAGGTAAACATGTAAGACGACACCTGTTTTGTGTTTCCTTTTGTAAATAATGTTTTGGTTTAAGGGACCAGAGTGGGACAGTGCTGTCGTAAAGCACCTTTTAAAACTACTGATAATGCAAAAGGGATGGTGGTGATGATGATTACTTGATATGAAGAAGAGGGTGAATGAAATGGGATGGATGTTTCAGTGATGATTAAATCTGTTGGGATGATTGAAAGAATAAAAAACTAACACCAGATGCACACTGTCATTTTTCTTTGTTTCTATCTCCGCTCTGCACACGGTAGATAAACTGTCAGTGTTGGATACAGGGGTTTGTTGGCACACAGCTGCTTTCCGGTCCTTTTTAAAGGTCACAGAAACAAAAATGGATCATCTAAATGTTCGCTTTCTTGACCTGCGCTCATCGACTATGTTAGGGTAACATCTCAGTTTTATAGTACCAAAAGTAAAAAGTGGTCGGTGGAATAAACATATTATAAAACTATGTTAGATAGAGATAGTGGAAATATGTTATCCTTGTTAATAAACATAGGAATCAGATATATTTTTATATAAGATTTGAGAATCTGATGTTAGCTGACTAATATCATTTCCTCACAAAGTTGGGTCAAATGTGAGCGGGGTTGGTTGGCACATGTGTCCATTAATGTAACTATTAACGCATTTTTTGTTGGGGTATTTTGAGAGATTAAATCCATTTTGAAAGATTAAAAACAATGTTTATATTGTTAGCTAATTCTTATTATTTTGAATGGTCAATGGCAAAAGGAAATAGACATTTCCACTGATGAATGGCTTAAAACAGTTTTTTTTAAAAAAAAAATGGGCAGCTATTCTATTAAATGTTCATGTTTTCTAGTTTTGTTTGAATTAAATGTTCCAATTGTTTCTATTGGTTGCTTAATTTTTCTTGTAACTATAGCATTTTTACATTGTGCCAACCAACCCATAACGTGTGCACATGACTTAAATCACGAATCACCTCATTTTAGAAAACGTGTGCAGGTTAAAACACATTTATTTATAACCGAGACCTTAACCTTTCATTTTCTGCTGGTTAGAATATTCTTAAAACATAAATTATGCCAGAGGAAAAGTGCGCCAACCAACCCCGGTCTCTCCCTACTGAAAATCTGCCACAGCATCCAGTGGCAGGTTACAGTATCCACAGTCATCTGGCACCACCTACTGGTAGGAAAGCAAATAACAAAAAAAATTAAATTGGTGATGGTAGAAACCACTAAGATTAAAGTATCTATGTATATATATATATATATTAGGGCTGTCACTAGCTTTGTGGCCGCTGCCAATTCTCTGGTGCTTGCTGTCATTTATCTTTTCTCTGGTGTTTTTTGGTTGAATTGCTGAGTGATTAGAGGGTTATTCAGTTCACCTGTTGCGCAGGGTGTGGGTACTGGCTCTTAAATGATAGTTGAGAGCAGCTTGGTGCATTCCCCTCAGGGGATAACAACGCCCTTTCTGTAGGGCTTAAAAGAGGAGGGAAACTGCACACCCAGTGTCATTCTGATCTCTCCTTCACTCAATGCAACATGTGTTATCAGCCTAACCAGAAACTCTGGTCTGTTTTAGGCCCTTTTGAGATTCTGTGTTGACTATCCTAGTTGGGGAAACAAAAGAAATACCAATCAATTGGGTTACCTGCCCTAGGACGTTTAGGTGCTATTTGTGCAAGAATCTGTCTTGCCTCACGATAGCCTAACGTCTGCAGGCTGTATTTTGTTATTCTATTCATTTGTTGATTTTCATTGAAACCCTTTATACCCATTTCTTTTAGTGTATTTAATTTGGGGA
>CAKAOH010029136.1:0-34088 GCA_916701665.1 Sebastiscus tertius | reverse complement strand
AGCAAAGGGGATGGTGCAAAAAACAAGATGCATCAGCTAACACAGTAAAAAAAAAAGCTAAACAAAGTGTAACAAACCATTTAAATAGAAGGAAGTATAAAAATAGGAGCAGTATACACAGTATTGACAGTAAACAGACTACTAACAAAATTGCACAAGTGGAAAATGATATTGCACAGTGAGAATGAATGAAATTCCACCTGAACATATCAGGTTATTGTCAATACTCTGAAGTACTGTGATTATTTCTTTATTTGAGTACTCCCATTTTATGCTTTATACTTCTAACGTTACTCCTCTACATCTCAAAGTCATATATTGTATTTCTTACTTCACTATTTACTTGACAACTTCAGATACCAGATACTTTCTTGTACATACATTGACTCTGAAATGGGCCATTCTCCGTAATGATTAAAACATTTGCTTTTAATACCTTTGCATATTTTTGCTGATAGAACTTAAAATGTTGGATATAGTTCTTGTGAAGGAGTATTTTTACATCGTGACATTACTTCTTTTGCTTCAGTATGAGTACTAATTTCACCACTGTCCAAAATGACAAAGCTAATATTTATTCAAAGACTGCTTAAATGGATCAATCTAGTATTCCCTAAATCTTGAAAAACATACTTAAAGGTCCCATATCGTACTCATTTTCAGGGTCATACTTGTATTTTGGGTTTCTACTAGAACATGTTTACATGCTTTAATGTTAAAAAAACAAAACGTTATTTTCCTCGTACTGTCGGCCTGAATATACTTGTATTCACCCTCTGTCTGAAACGCTCCGTTTTACTGCACTTCAATGGAATTGCAACAGAATTGTGTTGCTAGGCAACAGCTTGGGTCCATGTTTTCTTCCTGTCAGCTGATGACATTCACATACATTGCAACAGGAAATAAACTGGGACGCATTTAGAATGTTTACGTTTAAAACCGTGTAATGATCTAAATATTGTATATTTGTGACATCACTAATGGACAGAAATCCAAACGGCTTGTTTCACACGCACAATTTCTGAATACGGGCTGTGTTTATTTCTCCGTATATTGAGCGTTTCGATAGTTGAAGAGTATTTATAAAGCACTGAAACCTGCTTTATTATATAAAAGACATGAAAATCTAACTTTTTACAATATGGGACCTTTAAAGCATTTTCAGATTAACCAGCTAGTGATCCGATTGAAACAAGGTGAGGTGATGTGAAGTAACTGTTGATATTAACATGAATATTGTCATTGCAGTGGTGCCTTCCCCAGCAAAGCAGAAAGCAAAGATGGATGATATCGTCGTCGTGGCTCAGGGGACACAGTCAATGCGAAATATCCACAACGACCCAGATGTCATCAAGCTTCAGGAGATACCCACTTTTCAGCCACTTTTAAAAGGTGACTTTTTAGGTCTTCCAGCTGCTGACATGAATTATAGCGTCACCTTTCAGCCACTTTTAAAAGGTAACTTTTTAAGTCTTCCAGCTGCTGACATGATTTATAGTGTCACCTTTCAGACCGATAGGTCATTTGGTACACCTTGTTAAAACTAATGCAGTGCAACACAGGTAACACACTTGAGTTGACAAAGTGCTCACCCACAGTAGAAGAGAAAGAAACTTTATTAGATTCATCATATACATAGAGGGACATACATGAAATTTGACCTCAGCATGTAAAGGCAGGGTGGGCAATCTTGAGAAACTTGCAGGAGACCACTAGATTTTTTTAAATTATACAGCCACAAAAATGAGCCCAGTGTTGCCAACTCGTTTCCCATGAAAGTAGCTAGCAGCATTAGCTGCTACTTAGCTCCAAAAGTCCCTTACTGTAGAGAGAAAGTTACCAAGTTGACAACACTGACAGCCTGTTGTTTAAGGCCTCCCTTCAAAGCCACTCCCCCACTATTATTATTACGAACATCAGTATATCATAATGAACATGACTATTGTTAGTACTAGGGATGTGCATTCCAAGCAGAAATACTAAACGAAAA
Organism: Sebastiscus tertius; assembly: GCA_916701665.1. Lineage (NCBI taxonomy): Eukaryota > Metazoa > Chordata > Actinopteri > Perciformes > Sebastidae > Sebastiscus > Sebastiscus tertius. Next base: position 32,098 of record CAKAOH010029136.1, on the reverse strand, counting down.
TCACTGTGAATTAGTCCATTATTTTTAGAAAATCGCTGCATAACCCCCAGATATCCTTTATTTTTTTTTGTCAGAGCATTTGACTTATTGATTGCTGTTATATAATATAACAAAAAAATGTTTCTAAAATATTTACAAACCCTGCCATTAACCCATCCTAAGGATCACTGGGCTGCTGTGAAATCCCATATTCACAGACAGATTATTACTTTGAATTATGTGAATTTATGAAGCCCCAGAACTGCATATGTATAAGGCATAAAACCTGATTTGGTGCACGAGACACAATAGGCACACATCTAAATGAGTTTTACAGGTGCTAGTTTCAAAAACAAACTGAAAGCAGAAGTTAGACGTCAGATCTGCTGACTGCACTGATAGCTTCCAATAAATTAAATATAATTTCATGTTTTGATCTCTATGGTCTCTGCAGTTGTTTGATATTGAAATGTTGCTCTATTAAATTACATTTATTTGGATCCATGAGTAGCAGATATTTAATCTGACTTCTACCATTTCAGTTTTCATATGAAGATTTTGAGAGTTTCATGTAATTTTCAAGTTCCCACCAGTCCATTTTCAAAGCTAATCGCCGCTACAACTCATTAGCACTGTGTTAGAAGGTGGATAATTAGCCAAGTTTCCTGTGTAGACAGACTCCTGAAATACCAGAGGGGTAATTCTGTCAGATCCTGTGCGTAGCTAATTACAATAATTACCAAGTGTTGCGCTGTTGTCAAGTGTTACGCTGTTCCAAATTGTACATTGCTTTCCGCTCTCCACAGGAGTGCTAAGTGGCCAGACGTCACCCAGCAGTGTGTGTCTGGAAAGGCTGGATGCTGCTCAGGTTCTGCAGCTCTGCGTCCGCTACCAGGACCATCTGCACCAGTGTGCCGAGGCCGTGGCCTTCGACCAGAACGCCCTGGTTAAGAGGATCAAAGAGGTAAGGCTGTGAAATTACAGCAGGAGATATTTACCATGCAGGGTTTCTCATTGCTCCATCCCAAAGCATTTTATATTTCCATAGCTATCTGTCGGGAAACATTTGATTTTAAGTTGTGCATAATACAGAATGACCACCGTTCCATGCCAGCTTAATCTTTGCTACGGTGCTGGAAGCATCAATGAGTCCAAACTGATAGAAGAGATATCTGCACACTTAGATCTATGTTCTGTTTCTTTTTATTTTGAGCTATAGGTGAAACAGACTTTGTATCCTCTGATGAAGGTCTGTTGGACCGAAAGCTCGAAATAAAGATGCAAGTGTGCGAATATCTCTTCTATTGTTTTAAGTTGTGCAGAAATATTATCTGATCATCAGAAAATCTACATCAAGTTTTCTTTTCAAAGTGTTTTATCCCACAAGAGTGAAGGATACATGATTTTTTATTTCTCCTACTCATCCCTCAAATACAAAGAAGCTTTACTCATTGACAAATATATATGTGTATATATAAGTATAAGTATATAATTCCCCATTTCCACCCTACTGTCCTGGAAGAAGAAGAAGAAAAAAGGGATGGAGAGAAAAATAGACTTAAATTTTGATGATCAATTGATTGTTTGTCATTTATCAAGTAACATTGCTAAACATTCTCTGCCTTTGCTGTTTTGTTTTTGTTTTATAATGTTTGTAATTAATATCTTTGAGTTTTGGACCGTTGGTTTGACAAAACAAAGGATTTTAAGACATTAACTTGGGATGTGGAAACTTTTCCATCATTTTTTGGACATTATATTTTTACTAAGTGATAAAGAGATTACTTTAAATGCAAAAAAATAGAGTAATCAATTAAAATAACAAGCAAATATGAAAGACAGTCAAGTCCTGGTTATAATTTGGCTAGAGCTGTAATCATGACACCATCTAGTCACTATTTGTGTACTTGAGTCAATGCAATAAACGTTTTGCGTTCTGTTTTGTTTGTCTCATTTATTTGAACGTTTGTTTGTGTGTTGTCATGGATGGTTGTTCTTGTTTTCGATTTTAAACTGCAACATGAAATTTTAATGATTACATAAACTATTAATGCCCATCAAGGGACTACTGTTGGCAATTAGCTTCGGCTATATACACATGCACACGGAGAATTGCTTCTGCAATTGCTTCTCTGTACTTGTCCCTTGCAAATAAATAAATAACTTCACACAGTCTTAAGTTGCAGTGACTAACATTTTATTACATGTGAAGATATTTATTAAATGTTTTGTGTTCTAGGAAAGGTTATGTTGACGCTATGAGCATTTATTGTTCGACCCTTGATGTTGTCAGGATTTCATATAATCTTAAACAAGTCTTACTCTTTATATTTGAATTCCAGTTCTATTGCTGAGAGATGCTTGCACTGTACATTTTGGTATTATGTTAATCATATTCATGTATTAAGTGTTGCTGATGTAGAATTGAATGAGTTGTTTTCCGATGATTCATCAAGTCTCATCAAAAGTCAAATCTCTCTTCCTCTCTCCCAAATGTTTCCTTCCAGATGGACTTGTCCGTGGAAACCTTGTTCAGCATAATGCAGGAGCGCCAGAAACGCTACGCCAAGTACGCCGAGCAGATCCAGAAGGTCAACGAGATGTCCATGATCCTGAGACGCATCCAGATGGGCATCGACCAGACGGTGCCGCTGATGGAGCGCCTCAACAACATGCTGCCGGAGAGCGAGCGCCTGGAGCCCTTCAGCATGAGACCTGATGGGGATTCTGCCACCAAGTAGCCTCCTTAAAGCCGACACAGCTGCTTCTTACCTGAGTCTCCATCCAGTCCTGTGGCCAGGAAGTGCGGGTCTGTCCAGCTGTAGGATTTACCCATTTAAGTTTTTTTGTTTTCATAGTAGAGAGCTAAGGTTTAAATGTGTGAGACGGGTCAGGTCGGTTCTTTTAACCCAAGTTCACACTACACAACTTTCAAAGTCGTCAGATCGCTGTACTGTTCACACTGCACAACTTGCTGTTTTGTAATCGTGAATCTTCAAGTCGTTGTGGTTTTCACACTACATGACTGACCGGTGACACACTACAAGATCTTTCACCAGGAGGAATCCCTGATGAGTATGTCTGGTCTCCAACCTAGGTTTTGTCACAAAAACACACGCAAGGGCGTATATGTATGTCACCCTAGGTGCAACAACAACTTTGGTCCCCATTGGAAATGCAACACATACTGTAAAGTTCATACTGTTACAGGTGACCCCTCCGCCAGGTTTCCCCTTAATCCGTGTATCGTGCTCTCATTGGCTGTAGCTCCCCAACAAATTCCCTGTCCAAGTTCGGAAATTTAGCATGCTAGATATCTGGAGTTTGGCGTCTGCGATGCATCCCCAATGCCTCTCGGCATCACGTCTTTGAACAGCTTATACATAACACTCGAATGTGGGAGCGCCAAAAACTGTCAGCGAGTTGTGTCGTGTGAACTAGGCATTACTTAATGTAGGAAGTTTTGCTGAATACACATGCTCTTAATCAGCAACATCATACTTTCTATAGCATCTTTAGTCAGCACATACATACACACACACACGTTCATACCTAACCACAACCTTCTGCTACTGCTCTACTGGAGCAGATGCCAACTTATGAAGTGCTGCGATCAAATGTGCCCCAACTGCAGAGGGCTTGGAGATTATTACTTATCCCCCTCCTGCAGGGAATCAAACTGGCAACCTTCCAGGCACACGCTTTCCTTACTAATCTAAAGTCAGGGGAGGAACAAACACTTTTGATTGAGTCAGAATGAACTCCATATGCTCAAAAACTTGTCCTGCAGACGTCTTGCAGGTTTTAGAGACTTAAATGGGAATGAGCGACATAGAAGTATCTCACAAGTTTTTCCTGCTGCTTTGGAGATTTTTGCGCAAAACTTCAGAGCCGCTCGAGAATTTGCAGAGAAATGAATTTGAATCTTGGACTTCACATTACAAATATTTGTCGTTTGTGATCTTGAGGTTCATCGCCAAATGCCTCGCTCACTGTTTGGAGATCCCTTCTATGAAATGTTTGCCTGCAGACTGACTGCTTTTAATTTTCTGAACGATATTGGTGGATCATTTTGGAATATTATGATGAAGAGACTCACGGAGAGAACGAAGATGGATTATTACCATTGGATTACACACGGAGCAGTGATCTGCTGTACACTGGATGTAAAATAAGAAACGCCTTTTTGGACAGAAGATCGTTTCAATATTCTCATGAACTTCAGTTTTGTGATGAGAGAACTTTAATTTATTTGGATACTTTTGCTATTTGCATGCAAAACAGAGAAGAAAGTGACACAAAGGACCGAACAGAGACCCTGACGCTTCAGTTTTTCAGCACATTGGTACAGAAGATGGATGAAATTTCAGCATTAATTTTTTTATGTTCGTTAGCTTTGTCATCGTCACAAATGCCAAAGATTCGCAAGTTCCTCAAAGATGTTTAATAATAAGTGGCACTTTAGAAACAGTCTGTCATATTTTTGTTCTTTTTTAGGGAAGTGATCAAAATAACTTCACTGTTTCATCTGTCGAATATTTATTTCTGTATCACAAGTCATGCTCGTTAGGCTTAAAGGGTCAGTTCACCCAAATATATATATAAGAAAAAAAACATCTTCTCTCCTACCTCTAGAGGAATCTATCTATGCAGATAGTTCTGGTTTTATTTGACCAGGTCTTGTCCAAGATTTCTGCCACCACCACAATTCAATAGAGTTGAAAGTTTAGACTATGTTAGACTATTACTTAGACTTAGGCAGAAAAGAAACCAGGACATTGTGTGTGAAAGACATGTTACTGATTTGTTAATATTTTTTCAATGCTGTGAGCATCACCAATAAAATTTAATTCACCTTTGTTGTATTTGGTAGCAGCAGAAATCTGAAGATCTGGGCAAACAAAATCAAAGCTATTTGCTTATTTAAATACCTCTAGTTTTGTTTTTCTACTAATTTGGGTGAACAAACTAATAATTGGTCAGTTTGGCAATAAAAAATAAGACGCTTAAAAAAAGAGAAAAACTGTGTTGTTATTGCTGCAGTGTTTTAAGTATGGGCTTGTGTAAATCCACTAGGTGGTGGCAGAGATCACGCAACACAGTCTGTGGTTTTCTGTCACATATATTATGAGGTTAAAAGTCCCAAACTAGATGATTCACTGAGTTTGTAAGAACTTGAGTATCATGCTGAAGGACACTTGGGCTCACACACGGACTGTCAGAGGAATCAAACTATAAAGATATAAAACAGTTTAATCCCCGATCGGGCCGACCTGTTTTTATTTCCATTCAGCCTTCTCTTCATCCAGAGCAAGAACTCTACCTTGTGCCGATATTTTTACTTCTGCAGATATGCTGTAAAATAGCAACCAGATGCAAACAAAGTGTCTCAGCTGAAAAAAATGCTGCGACTCATTGCCCTTCTGTTTTCTGCATTTAACCATAAACAAGTATTAATTAACATCTTTGATATTTAAAAAGCAATAATATACCTAATAATAGCCGAACAATAAAGCTTATTTGTGTAGCACTAAAATCAGAGTAAATTAAGTCATTTGCAAAAAAAAATAGTTGCAATAATACCGCATATTTCACCGTTGAGCCAACATTATAATTCCTTCACAACGACAGCCCTAATAGACTCTGTTATATTTGAGGAAAAAACAGTAGTCCCATGTGCCCAAATATAGTATAATAATATGATGATAAAATGGCTGTATCTCAGAAACTACAATGAGCACAATCAAGTAGATTTCACATGGAAAACATTTTAACATTTTTCAAAAATCTTGATTTTGACTATTAATAAAAGTGTGATTTTTCATGTGATCTAAAGATTTCAAAGTTGTACTGTTAGTTACTTGCCCAAAGTATGTCCACACCAAATGTCAAGACTTCAGACCAATCAAAATGATTTATCATACTAAATGAAGATACTAAATATAGACTTTGAGCACCAATGCCCAGTGCTCAAATCGCACTTTGCGTGCCATGGCGCTCACTTCAGGAATCACTGCTTTATCAGTTTCTCTGTGAGGTCCCTCTTTCCAGTCTGTGTTTCTTGTGTTTGTGACTACAGAAGCCTGGAAGCCGGGTGTGTTTATACTTTGGGGATTACAACATGTATGTATCAAACCCAAAGACCAAATCAGAATTAGGTATTAAGGGATTTTGTCCAGAAAGCTTACTGCTAATGGCGAGTGGCTCCTCTCTGGAGTCAGTGGAGGATGGTGTTTTGTTTTTTTTCCCATGAGCCAGTGCAGTGTGATTAGAGTTGTTGTGTATGTGGTTGAATTTTTCATCGGTGTATAAACACGCTGAACTCAATTACACCTACAAAAGGATCCTCCTCCGGCTGCCTCGCTTTGAGGTACAGAATTAGCCCGGTTCGTTGACATAAGGGACATAAGACAGAAACAAGTTTTCTTCTGAATTTAAAACAGGACTCCTTTGATATGTTATCGCCTTTCATGTGTAAATTAAAACGGGTGAAAAATGTCTTAAATGGCCTTGGGGGTATTGTTTGAACATTGGAACAGAAATGGAAATTGTCATTGCATTCTGTGGCGAGGAGGTGTGAAAGTTCCTCCGAGTCTTTGTAATGAAGAATAGCTCCTGACGCTCAGAGCTGGATATTAACGCCACGAGATGATACAATACGATCTGCCACCAGGAAATTCATTCTCTGAAATGAAAGAGAAATCCAATTTCCCCCTGTATACTTCTCATTTGAATATAAATCAAAGGCTGGTTTGCTCTCTTTTTCCTTCCTGTTTTGCCCACTCAAAATTGGAAACATGAAAGTAAGTCTGGGCTTCTTATCCGTGTCATCTTTCAGGGTGAAACGCAAAACCTACGCTGGTTGTTGTGCTGCGATAAGAGTCAAATTTTGAGTTTCCACACAACACATCTCTGAGATGTGAAAAACATTCAATACGATTGTTTTTAGTTACACAATTCAAAGGCTTAAATAGTACTTTTCAGTCTGTCGGAGGTCCTATAGAGCATGCAAAAGTATGAGTAGAGTAGAGTATGCAAAACTGCATTGAAAAGGGTTACATTTGAATCGTAATTCCTGTCAATTTTGAAGATTTTTTTGCCAAGTTGTTGGTGTACGATTTATTATTTTAATAATAAATAAGAATTCACTACATTCATATCTATTTATTTGTTACATTTTGTTTTACAAAGTTCGTAAAGCAATGTTTAAGTCAAGCCTGATGTTGCTTTACACATGAAAGAATGATCCCAGTCACTTCCACACAGTGAGGCATACAGCTTATTAATTAAACGCTGGTATCAGATCGGTACTCGGTGTCGGCGTATACCTAAAGCCCAGGTATTGATATTGGAACTAAAAAGTCGGATTGGTGCATCCCTATCCAAGACGAAACTGACAAAGAAAAAGTCGCAATTACAAATACATCTTCCACTTCAGCACCACAGACAATGCCATGGATTCATCAGTACACAGTTAGGCTACTGGTATTTCAGAGCCGTGGTCGAGGCTGTAGATTCTAACATGCACAAACCTCGGTCAGATAAAGGATCAATAAGTCAGGCAGGCTAAACTAACATATTCATCTAAACAACCCCTCTGCCCCTGGACACTCTCTGCTACTAGGAGATGGAGAGGAGAGGTGACAGGTTAACAAGGGGGATGCATTTTGGTCATTTTGCTAACAAGGAGCATGACATCCTCCCTCTCCATCTCCATCATCTACTGGTTATATCTAGCTTGTATATTCTGTAAAAAAAAACTAGAGGTGGGTGAGGGGGTTATGTGCGGGACTATTTCTTGGCCCGAAACCAGCAGAAACTCCAGGAACTTGTGTGTCCTGTTAAGAAATAAGTTCAAAGGGAGTCAGACTGGTTTAGGTCACGGATTGATGAGGGCTTCCGAGGTGATTTCAAGCAAAGTAATAGTCTGCTTCTTTGAAATAAAATGCCTATTGCTGGGCTCATTCTTTCAAATGTTTGTGTTAAAATGGTTTTATATTTTATATTTATCAAAACATTTTTAACACATACATAATATCTTACAGAACAGTACTGTTTTCTTGCACAAAAATAGATTTAAAAAGTCAAATGTCAAACTACTCCTTCAACTTTTTTTTATCTCTCTACTGCCAAATCCAATCAATCTCCGTTCTGAGCGTCTGTCCCAGGACTGTTGTGAATACTGTACCAATGAGTATCTTGAGGAAAAGGCGGGAGGCGTCCCTTAGATGATTGCCTGTATCGACTGTATTGACTTTCATCCTGTAAAATTACCCGGCACTGCTTTTTTATTTGACACCCAGTCACCTCCGGTGATAGATACCCGCTGGAACCTCCCTCTTGAGCTACAGCCAAACATTATCCCTCTTTGCTGGAGACATGAGACCAGACCTATCAGGGGACATCTAATAAAGCACTTTGTTGCTTCATTGCACAGTCGTGCTCTCAAGGACACCGAGCCGCTACAGCAGACCAGGAGTGATGTGTCCTTCCACTGAAATACCACTGCTCTAGTGTGTTTAGCAGGGCAACAGTACATCAGCTGCCTCAGTCAGACGCTGTTTGCTCTCTACATCACATATGTACAGTGTAATGAGGAGTATTTAAGGTAGGCTTTCACCAGCAGGACCAGCTGTGGCCGAGCTCAGCTGTTTGCATCAGTTCGGTTCTTGCTTGAGGACACTTGGCTGTTGGGGGACTGAAATGTCTCTTATCATTTAGTTTTCGTGGTTTGGTTTTTGAAATCCACTCTTGTGCAGAAAATGAGTAATGTCCTTTATAACCTCATGCAAAAATATTAACTTATAGGGCTATTCTAAGAGTGAATATTTTTAACCCTTGTGTTGTCTTAGGGGTCAAAAATGACCCGCCACTATGTTTAACAGCATAGGAAACCCCCTTAATGATAATTTTTTCAACTTGAAATTCAATGACTTTTCCTAGAATGACCCTAACATGAGAAAAAATTAAACATTGCCTTTGTTCATATTTCCATAAAAGCTGTACACCAACAGAGTACAAATCTTGTCTTAGGGGTCATTTTTGACCCGGCAGTTATAAAATCAGTTTCATACTACAGAAACCGTAAAAAACACACACACACACACACAATAAATTGAGATTACGTGTGCTACTGATTGAACTCAGGGAAAACGAAAACTTTCTCGCAAATGTGCAGCATCTCCCCTCCACGACCCCACACCTGACTGAAGTTCACAGACAAAATACAAACAAGATCAGAGAGAATAAACATTTCTTGTTGCTCATTGTTTACTAAAGGGGAATGCAGTCAGAGGCTATAAAGGTGCTGCAGCTGACAGTACCCCCAGTACTCTCTTTACTGTAGCCATGAGTGTAGTTTCACTGCCCAGCAGGTTAGGGTTAGGGTTTTGATTCCACTGATTAAACACAGTCTTTCTGCACTGTGAAGAGGAAAAACCTAGATATTCACAAAGTTTGAGATGAATGACAGGTTGTTTCTTCATGCAAAATAGATTTGGGGTTTAAAATGCAATCAAGCTGCTTTATTTTAGGGGTTTAGTGAAGGCGGGTCATTTTTGACCCTTAGGACAAGTGGTGTATACAGAAAGTTAAGACAACACAAGGGTTAAACAAACATTTGAAACAGTTAAAAAAGAATTTGGTCAAGCAGTAAATATCTTTAACTAGGCAGACTTGTCTGTTTGCAAGTCTCAATATTAAAGGCCTCTAAAGGGGCCGGTATGCTGCGTAAGAACTGCTTGTCGGACGGTCAAATAGCTGAAACCTCCCAACCAAAACATCAAATGTGTCCAACCATTTCTGTAAACTGTTCACTTCATGCTGTGATCGGCCAGCTGTGCGGAGGTGAGAGGAGTTTGATCTTCTCTCTCTAGCTGTTTTTTTTTTTTTTCCTTCCTTTACACAACATTTTTTTATGTGAACAACCTCTCAGTGATGACTGTTTTCACCCCGCCTTTCAGTGTGGCCTTCGGATCAGATATAAACACTCAATTTCCAACATGGTCGGACAACACGTCGCGCAAACCCACTTCTTTTCTAGTATCTAAGTCCTCAAGTTATTACGCCTTGACCTAAACCAGTCTGTAAACACTGACTAAAAAACACACTTTTAGAAAATGCATTAACTTTAGAATCCACTCAGTCAACCAAATACTGATTTTGATACCAAACAGAAATGATTGATTGGGGGTACAGTAGATCATAAATACAGTACATATACATTTATGTTATTGTGATAGGGCTCCGTTAACGTTTAACTCCGATCCTGCGTCCATTCAATGTCCCATTTGAAGCTCCCAGTTAATATTCTGACCTTCGACCTCTGATCCAGAGGTTTCCACTCAAAAGATTGTTGTTCATTCGCCAAATGAAAACTGTGAAATGAGGTTGAAAGGCCAGAAAACCTGTAAGGGAACCTTTGAACTTAGATTCTCTGTCCTCAGTTAAACAGTAAATGACTTGATATATAAATAGACGCAACTAGGTGTATCTAAGCTTTAAGAAAACATTCTCACAACTGAGTGTAACCTTACCTTTCAGATTGACACGTTAAAGCTGTTTACCACACAGGTGTTTATGTAATGACAGGTACGGTTCAGCGCGTCCACAGATGTACTCTGTCATCATGAATTAGGGCCAACCTGTGTGGGCGGCAGAGTGTAAATCTAAAACACTGGATGTCATAAAAACGCAGCTTTTTGCCAGAACATTTTGGTAGGAATGCTAAAATAATGACACAAATAAATGTTTAATTATATAGAAGCCAAAAAAGCTTGTTTACGCCTAAATAAACAAAACAGGAGGTAGTCACGTTGCTGTGTTTCAGAGAAGTATTGCATTTTTTGCTGGCATTTTTAGTAGTTCAAAGCCTAAATGTGGGATTTTTAACAATTGATTTAGCACATTAAACTCTCAGGCCACTGTCCGTCTAGTTGAGTGTCAACAACTATAATTTATGTGCCCTTGAGCATGGCACTTAGCCCCCAACTGCTCCAGCAAAGCGGCCAGCAGCACACAATCATTGTAGATGCGGGTATTGGCAAATGAATAATGTGTAACACATCCTCCCCCGCAGTTAACTTCCCCAAGCTATTTGTGTAAATAAGAACATGTTCTGGATAAATAAAGGTTTAACAACAGTGATAAAAAGAAGACACAAAGCCAGGATAAGGACATTTTACACCGGAGATAACATTGAAATTGTTTGATAACTTGCCTTTGATCAAACGAGTGACGAGCGAGAGACTCAGATGGTGATTCAGTGCCACGGGGGCTGCTGCCATGAAATCTGAGTGACAGCATCATGTCTCATCTGAGACAGCCTGTAGCCAAACAAACAGCAGCTCATTACAGCATCAGTTTGGATCGCCTGCTCTGAATAGAAGAGAGGTGACATTGGCTCATAATGTGTGTGTGGAGAGAGGAGGGGGCGGGGGAAGTGTGCAGCCATAAATTGTTTAATGTTTCTTTACGTCTCAGCGGTCACGATGTCAAACCAAAGGTACTTGAACTTTGGATGCACTGGCTCTTGAGTATCAGATTAAGTCAACCTCATGAGAAGCTGCAGCCAAGCAATCTGTTTGTTTAGAGATGTGATCCAGACATGCAAACAATTTCCAAGAAGCAACACTTTACCACAGCAGGCACTCAGCTGACAAGTGAGAGGACCAAAGCGGTTGCTTGAAAGCATCGTAGTGCTTTCCTATACGGTGCTGCATTGTGCTGTTTCTCCGCTTGTGAACTGTAATCCTTAAAACATTTCCTTCCATCTGTCTATCTATTTCATTTTTTTTATTCCAAAATTTAATTAGAGGATAAACCCCTTGAGATGCGCCATCTAATTTTCAATGGGATCCTCAGGCACAAAACATGGAAATTAAACATTTAAGCACATGAATAATAGTAATGATAATAAATCTAACAAGTTAACGACACAAAACAATCAACATAGCAACAACAAGGAGGGGACACACATAAGGGTTTTCCCTCCGTTTCATCCCAAACCACACCAACACAACATGACAATAATTAACATAATAATGAAATTACACAATGTCAAAGTACTGAGTCTATTTATAAACTGAAAATGAAGGTAAATACAATCAAGAACAAGAACAGAAGGATTTAAGATAAACAAGCAAAAAGGCCTTGAAGTCGTGGAAAGAAGTAATTGATCTGAATAATTAATCTATTCATTTACAGACTCTTATCTGTCCAGGTCATTGTGATTTGAAGTGATCAAGTTTGTACTGAAAATGTATTATTTTTGTCATCAATTAATTAGTTAGTCCATAAAATACTCCCCAAAAAGGTCCATCATATTTTCCTATATCTTCAAATGTCTTGTTTTTTTTGTCATGTACAGTCCAAAACTAAAAAAAAATACAATTTTACCAGCAAATCCTCACTTTTTAGAAGTTGGACGTGATTCATGTTTGACATTTCTGCTTGATATATGACTTAAACGATACATTTAAAATTGTTCTTGATTAATTTAATTGTTCCAGAACAAATAACTATAACTGTATTACTATGTTCTTCACATCTGTCAATATTGTTATCGCTGAAAAGGAGCTAGTATTTCTTTATCCAATCTCCCCAACATGTTCAATATTATTTTTTCAGGCCAATTCTAACATTTCTTTTTGTTTTTTTTATTGCATTCTTCCGTATTTGCGCATGGCAACTACATTATTGTTACGGTTAAGGAACCATTATCATTATAGTAATTTAACTGGATATAGTATGGTTAGGGTTAGTCAGAGACCATGGTTGTGGTTAATAATGGGGAAAATGGCTCTCACTTTTGGACAGTGTCTTGTTGAAGGCATTCACAGTGTTGCCCTCGGTTGATGCAAGTCACAAAAGTGATGGAAAGAGATTTTTTTCATAACAGACATTATGTCTGTAATTAATAACATTAAAAACAACTGTATTCTATTAAGGTGAGCTTGTTCCAGGGTGCCGGGGCCAGCTGCGTAAAGATAGACCTAGTCTTTGTCTTAAATATAACTTTAAGTCAGACTTGCTATAGACACCTATATTTACCTGTTGCATAAAGCTTCCCTGAGTGACTAATGTAAGACTGACTTAAAAAGCCTTTTGCGCAATGCATTATGGGTGAAATAAGACACTTCACAGAGGAGAACAAATGACGGATGCAACAGCAAAAGCCACACCACACCAAGTATCAAGTATGGGAGAAAATAACAGAGAAGGTTAACAGCATAAATCCAATGGTTGTTGAAACAATTCAAGAAGAAGGTACTAGAATCACAAAAAAGGTTATTGATAAACAGTTGAAATAGTTGACTAACAATTAGCTAAAAGTAACGGATAACTGTTGAAACAGTTAGCTAAACGTTAACTAGAAGTAATGGATAAACAGTTGAAATAGTGAGCTAACTGACCTTCTAACAGATTGTTGCCATACTGTAGCAACAAAGCTCTCACCTCAGGCCTAGCCAGGTAGAGAGGTGACTAACTTTCCTACCTCAAATTGAGTTAGTGTTAATATTTCTGCAACAACGCTTAATTAGATTAGTCTAAATTGACAATCTGAGACCAAGACTAGTCTTAAACTAAGTTTATGCAACTGGTCCTTGGTATTGTGCATGCTGGCTCACTGTCATTGTTGTTAGTTAAATTTTGTTACACTTGCTTTTCTTGCTGTGACAAGTCAAAAATGTCTGGCGAGAAGGATGACAAAAGATTGCTTTAGGGAGAAGTTCACATCCACACCTGGCTAATCGCTGCATAAAGTCGGCATGATGGTTGGATTGTTTGTTTTCAAGGTTACAAAAATTGCCAGACGCAGCTCCTCCAATTCCTCTGTTGGTGAGGTGGTTTCGGATATTGTGAAATTACTAGACAGGCACTTTGTGTGGGCCACACCGAGGCCTTTACACTACGCTAATGTGCTTAAAAAGACACTTGGTTTTGTGTGCTCAAAGTTTTTCCTCTGAAAAACTAAATGTTTCATCCATAATTCATAGAAGAGTAAATGGAGGAAACCCGGTGAGACGAGAGCCACGTCCATCACCGCTGTGTTATATATTACTCGCTCAGATGAGTGAGTCAAACAAGCCGCTGGGAGTTCTGCTCTCTCGCAGTGCAAAAGCTTAGCGTTACTTATTGTAGGACATTTTCATTCAGGTCCCCGAGCTCTGATGTTTTGCTTTTTCAGCGTACAGTTACAAATGCGGCTTGTTTACAGCATCTCTGTTTCATCATCTTATTGGGTGCTTTAAATGAAACATACATGAAATATTCATTACCGTCAGTGCTTTACACAAGTAGAGAATTACCCTAATGTGAATAAAACACCATAGTGTTATTTAAGTTGTATGAAATGCTATGTTTTAGGCAAAAGTAATACATGTTTTACAGTGGATTTACTCAGAAATAGTAAAATGGGTCCTTAATGTAGTACAATGGTGATACATCTCAAACAATGGCTTCATTCAAGAGGGAACACGTGCACTGCTTCTCTTCAAACAATAACAAGTAGGAGGAATTCATTATTCGCTGTTATTCATATGCAAATTCAAACTTAGCCCCTACAAGAACGCCCTCCTCTTCAGCCTCCACTTTGCCGGGTGCTCCAGCTTTGTGTATGTGTGTGCTCGAGTCTAGGGGGGAAAAAAAACATCATCACATCCCATATCAATTATGTTGAGTGGTCTCTTCACATTGATTACCAGATAAGAGGTTGAGCCAAATGCTTTGTTCCAGAAACATACTGTAGGCAGATGAGTTGGTGTGTGTCGGTGAAAAGGCTTTGGAGGACCCTCGAGGTTTGATGAGAACAGAACTCGGTGAAAATGCGTCACCCTGAAGTGAAATGTCCTCTGTGTTTGGCTGGTTCCTAAACTTGGACAGTAACTTGCTGTACTGAATGTCACTTTTTTACACAGTCAAAGCTTCAGTTGAGGTATTCAAAATATTTTTTATTAATTATTATTATTATTTTTTTAAATTAAGCTATAATTTTGACCCATTCTGAAAGACTTAAGCAGGAATTATTGGGCTTGAGTGCCACAGACAAACGTGTTGAGAGACAGACTAACGCATGCAGAAGCAGCGTTCAGTTTTTATGCACCAAATATCTGGAACAAGCTCCCAGAAAACTGCAGGACCGCTACAACTCTGACTTCATTTAAAACAAACCTTAAAACTTTCCTGTTTGCTGCTGCCTTTAATTAAACCAGATAACGATCTTATATACTGCACTAGAACTTTTACTCTTGTGTGTTATATTTCTATTTTAGCTTCTATCCCAGCTTTTATTTTTAGCTTGTTTTTATTTTCTAATCTTTAATGTTTTAATGTTTTTATAACTGTTTTAATTACGTCTTAATGTTCTTTTGCACTTTGTCGCAATGTTCTTGAATGTTTATGTAAAGCACTTTGAATTGCCCTGTTGTTGAAATGTGCTATACAAATAAAGCTGCCTTACATTGATGGATTTTGTCTTCATGTGGCATTTGTTGTCAGTTATTATAATAAAGGTTAATTATTTAGTGTTTTTCTTTTTAAAAAATCTAAATTTTCAATGTTTATTTTGATAATAAACTCATGGATTCAGATGTGTAATCAGCAGCTCATTTGCGTTTTCTCTCAATTTTTCTTGCCATTTAATGGAAATATTTTTTGACTCATGAGTGGAAATTCAGGTGAAAATCAATTTAAACCAGACACCGCTGAAAAATGAGAATTTGTGTATACTTGACATTTAAAAAAATGTGTCCTTCCTTTCAGACATTCTTTTCTATTCATTTCCAAATGGTGCGAAAACCTTGAGTCAAATAAGCCATTACAGTTAACACCATCAAATACACTTGTGCATTGATGATGGTGAAAGTATAGGCTGATTAGAAAGTCTGTGCTGTATTATTATTATAGTAATATAACATTATTATATAACACAACAGTAAATGTTCACAGCAATGACTGCTAGAAAGAAGGAAACAGGTTTTAAAAGTCTGAAAACAAAGGCCTTAGAAAATGGTATGAGATTTATAGTAAAAGGGATAAAACATACAAAGCTACAAATGGAACAATGTATGAATTACAACAATGCATAAAAGCAAACTATGATGTGCCAGCGAAGGCATGGTGAGTCTCAATTCATCAGCAGCCAGTTTCAGTTTGTCATCCTCAAATATGTGACTCACTCGAGAAAGACAGAGCTGGTATTATGGTGAGAAAACATGATATTTTTCTATTTGATTAAGGTTATTACACTGGAGTCAAGTATGACTGGAGTGTCAGATGCACCAAGCTGGAGGCTCCACAAGCATTTTTGAAGCTATAATGCAGCATTGCCGACTATTCATTTACTGTTTCGAGTCAGGGTTACAGATTCGATGGGCGCTTCAAGGGCAAATTTGATGAAAATCACATGACCGGTGAAAGTAACTGGAGTCTCTGGGTTAGTCAGAAGTCTGTTTGTTAGGTTTGGTGGTTATATCAGCTCACACTGCTGGGAATTCATGTGGTCAGAGAGCTATGGTTAAAAATGGTTTGGGTTAGGTATGAGGTTAGAGATTGTTAAAAGGACTCTATGTAAGAATCAGAAATTGCTTGTTAAGTCAACGAAAGTCAGCATCCTGTTGCTCATGCTTGTGCTCGCTCTACATAGACATGAATGAGCATCGGTCAAAACAGTGAGGCGACACACAAGCAGCTAAAACCACAATATCACTCTATATTTCAGCTGCTTGGCAGTAATGTTAGCTGACCAGACAAAGGTCTCTCCATGAATCAATGCTGATACTGTGTTGTCCTGCTTCAGACTCCCTTCTTCTGCAGTGTGTAGTGTGCGCGCATGCACGTGAGAGGTGGAGCGAGTGAGAACAAGTGCGGTGTGTGAGTGAAGGCAAGCAGGCAGAGGAGCAGAGCAGCATCGACTCCGGCCCTGGAGACCAGAGCTCCCCTGTGTCTTCTGACCGCGGTTGGGGGGCTGGAGCAGGAAGAGTTGACACTGTTTTGCAAGATATAACTTCGCGGTTTTGGTGCTTCCGTGTAGTTTGTGTTGGAACAGCGTAGCCACACGCAAGCGTGCATGGGACACCGACCTGATTTATACGTGTAAGAAGTTACAAACAGTACCTTTAAAGAGGGCCTATTATGCTTGTTTTCAGGTGCAAACTTGTATTTTGTGTTATACTGGCTGTGGAGCACCACCTCTTTTCATACAAAAAGTGTTTCTCAACACATAAAGGAACACTTCATCCTTCAGTTTATCAAAAAAAATCAAATTCAAAATCACCAAATTTGGAGATACGTGGTTTTCACTGG
Source organism: Sebastiscus tertius (assembly GCA_916701665.1). Classification (NCBI taxonomy): domain Eukaryota; kingdom Metazoa; phylum Chordata; class Actinopteri; order Perciformes; family Sebastidae; genus Sebastiscus; species Sebastiscus tertius. Next base: position 14,815 of record CAKAOH010029136.1, on the reverse strand, counting down.
ACAGGAAGGGTATGAAAAATTGTAATCTGAAAAGTAACTAAAGCTGTCAGACAAAGCACGGTATTTGTCTCTGAGATGTAGTGGTGAAGTGAAGTATAAACCTTGAATTTGTGCTTATAAGTACAATGTCCTTATTTACATTCCACCGCTGCCCAGTAGGCTTTTCTGTCACAGGTTGCTGGAGCCGATTCAAGCCTTCATTATACCAGACTGAGTGCAACATGCAAGCTGCACCAAGAAATCAACAAGATTAATACACTGTGGGGCCAAAGCACTAACCACTTGGCTGCTGTTCCAGTATTATGATAATGTGAGACTTTATTAATACCTCCGTCTAAGGAGGTCAATGTGAAGGATGAGCAACCAAATGGTGCGTCCAGTGCAGAAAGAGACTGAGTGTCTTGCTCAAGGACGCATCAGAAGAACGCTCTAGCTGTGTGTTGGTCTCTTTAGTAGTTTAAAGTTACCATCGCAAAGATCTCCGTTTTGTTCTCTTTAGCGCCACCTATGGCGATAAGCGGTGATTGCAGGTGTGTTTTTGGGGTCTCGCTTCCTAGAGACCGAAACAGTGCCTACTTTCCTTTGAATGTCGCCATAGACACCCAGTTTGTAATAATACAAATGCAAGGGGCTTTCATCAGTGGGCCTTAGCCTGAATTGCCATTGTGTTACCTCATTCGGCAATAGATGGTGACTTAAAGGAACTGTTTGTAACTTTCAAAATTGCTTGTTAACAGCGACGCCTGTGGCCGTGAAATCAACGAAAGTCATCATCGGGCTCGTGCTTGTGCTCGCTCTAAATAGACATGAACGAGCATCGGTCAAAACAGTGAGGCGACACATGTCAGCTAAAACCACAATATCACTCTATAGTTCACCTGCTTGGCAGTAATGTTAGCTGACCAGACGAAGGTCTCTCCATGAATCAATGCTGATCCTAGTGTTGGCTTTTCCTGCCTCTCTCGACTAAGGCAGCGGGGCTCCGCAGCGAGTAACGTTATCATCTCCGACCACAGCCGGAGGGAACAGTGAAAACACCGGCACCCGGTCGGAGACGATAACGTTTCTCGCTGCAGAGCCCCGTCACTTCACAAGACACGGGAAACCTCTGTTGGTCTGGAGGAGCTGCAGCAGTTATTTCTGCACAAACGTCCACTGTACATTCACTAGGTATTCTCAGAGCTTTCTTTTTAAAATCCTGTTTTTGTCCCTTTCAACTAAGAACGTATATTGCCAAGAAGTGAAAGTTAATTGTTTGTTCCATTGCAACATCAGCACACAGCGGCTATGCTTCCGCCATATTTGACTGAAAGCGACTCCTGGACGTAAAAGCAGTGGCTGTTGTCAAAACCTAAAGACATTTAATTTATGTGATATGAAAATATATCTATAATTTATAAAAATCAAAGTGTTTTAGCATTAAAACTAATAAATAAATATGTCTGCATATCAAGTGCACCTTGAGTTCCCTCCCTGAAGATTTAGAAACTCTGGTATAATATTGACTACTACAATTAACATCAATTAAAGGTGTTTTAAATTCATTACTGAATAATTTATCTCATTTCAGAAAACCTGACCCCGAGAATCGTCACAGAGGGAGCTCTGGCCGGGCCTCCAGGTGAAGAGGAGCGGCTCACGTCTCGTCCACGACGCTGCCTTTCATCCCGTTCCACCGGGTTAAAATGTGAGTTGCAGTTCACTGAATATTTAGTCACGCTGGGAGCTCTCGCAACCCTTCAAATGATCGGTTATGAAATATTCAGACCTCATCTCTGTGGGGACGGCGCAGGAACACAGCAGGAGCTTCGACAGCTGATTGGGTGCCAGAGTTTCCCTTTAGCTCGTGTTATAACTCTGCATTCACCTTTTACACTGACAAGGCTGACATTAATGGCTACCCTTCACGCCTTTCAAGCATGTAATTATGGTGCAGGCAGTTAAAAATACAGCAATGGGCAGTATAGAGCGGGGAGCATTGTAACTGGGAGAACAGTTATTATACCTGTGATAAAAATATCACTGAAACAATTATAATTACAGTACAGGGCTCAGTCTTTTTATCAAAATGGAGTTATTCACAATGTTTGAATATCTCTTTATGCTTATCTGGTGTTATATATTTGTTTTTAAAAGCAACTTTTGGGGATTAAATATTTAAAAAACTAAAATAAAGTACACGGTGTAACAGCTTTGCCAGCTGGTACACAAATCTTCTGCTCAACATCTCAGAACTACGTCCTTTGCAGAAAAAACATTTTAATTCCATGTCCAGGCTTTAGTGATCTATAATTAAACATACAAACAGCAGTTTAATTGACCACATTTTGAGAAGAGTTTGATGTGTAAATACAAAGTAAGTTCTTTGAAATCTTCTTAACCTACTTTAGCCCCTGAAGCAAGCGTACTCAGTATCAATACATAGAAATCTTTAATTAACGGCCTTGAAAACCAGTGTCAGATTTTCACTTTCAGTCAGACACTCTGCAGAAACATCACATCATACATTTGAGAGCAAAAAATATGAATTAATCACAGTATAAATCAACAGTTCCAAAACGTTGGCCCTTTAAAACAGTGTCTATTTGTAACCCGTTATCACCGTAACATATTTTACTCATGCATTTATCCATTCATTCATTCATTCATTCGGTGAAGGACTCACAGTGAGTTTTGGTAAGAGGCAGATAGGTTAGGATACATGCTGCCGCATTGTCTGCAGACATCATTCATCCAGGATCATTCACTCCTCCTCCTCTGCGGTGCTGCTGAACTGTGTGACACTGTGTCCTTGTTTGCTTTTGTGACAGTCTTTTAGATCACCACCTACTGTTTCACTTTCTTAGCATGATATTAAGGCTCATCTACCTCCATTTGCTGCCACTCACACTTCCTCTGAGTGACATAATCCATCGTAGTAAACACATAGCTGCTGTTTTTTTGGTTTAGTTTTTTGGTGAGTGTTTTTATACTGCACTATAACAATCACTTGTCACCCACTTAAAATACCAGAAGTCTCCTCCAGGAAATAAAGCCTCAACAACATGTCACATTAATGGGATAGTTCGGGTGTTTTGAAGTGGGGTTGTATGAGGTATTTAATCCATAGTCAGTGTATTACCTACAGTAGATGAGGGTCGGCACGCCCCCAGTTTGGAGAAGCAGACAGGAGTTACCACACGGAAGCAAAGCAATGTACTGCTATGGACGGGGCGTGCTTGCAAGCTTGCTAAATTGTTAGCCACTGTGGCCGTGCAAGACATACCAGACATGCTTGAATAAGTAAGGGATAATGGCCGACGGGGTGTCCATTATCAGGAAGTAATGTAAGACGGGGAGGCCTGTGCAGAGGACGGTTGCAATTCAATTAATTCCTGATTATGGAAACCTCAAAGGGCCTTAAGCCGCTCATACCATGGTCACTTGCCAAAGAGTTATTTATATTTTTGATGCGTTTTGCAACCAAAACGTTACCAAATGTGTCCCAGTTTATTTCTTGTTGCGGTGTATTTGAATGACATCAGCTGACAGGAAGTAAACATGGACCCAAGCTGTTGCCTAGCAACGCAATTCCATTGGTGCCTTCAAATAGGGTTGTGTTTACGAGAAGCGTCCATATGAACCTTGTGGTATTCATGACCTTGTAAGTGGAAAGTTTCTGAGAGCTCCGAGTTCACGAGTTGTGACGTGTTTGCTTGCAGAAATGGCGGAGGCCGTGGAAGTTCATTTTTCGGTGCATAATAAGTTAATATATTTCAATTTTAGTCATATAGAGTTTTTCTTCATAATTTTATAATTTGTCTGAGGAAAATGTTGATATTCCCAACGGCCTCATCTTTTTCCTCTGTCATGATGCCTTTGCATTTGCTGTGTTATGTTACTCACTTGCTAAATTGTTTGCCTCTGTATCTTCTAGACGCTAGCAGAAACTTTGACATTGCTGTTGCTTAGCAGCGATGTTCTCACGGCCTTATCACTTGAACATAAAGCATATTGTGTACACGACTTCCCATGTTGTAAACAGGAGCTCTTGAGTTTCATTTGAAGGCAGCATATAACACTGACTATGGATAAGTACCTTATACAACCCCACTTCAAAACACCCAAACTATCCCTCTAAAGCTCATTTTCCTCCTTCTGCTGCCACTCATACTTCCCTTGAGTGACATAATCAATTGCAGTAAACATATAACTGCTGTTTTTAGTTGGAAGGGGGTTTTTTTGGTGAGTGTTTTCATAATCAGCACTGCATTATATACGCTGTCAGTCACCTGTCAGACAGAGTTCTCCTCCAGGAAATAATGCCTCAAAAACATGTTGCCTTAAAATCTCAGTTGTCGCATCCTTGTTGTTTTATTTAAGCTGTTTTTGTTAACTGGAACAGCTACAACAATGACAAATGACTAGAAATTTAAGAACACCAAACAAATTGTTAATCAGTTTGGGGACATGCAAACCAGACACACTAAATCACTGATGTAAATTAATTTTAACCAGCTGACTTTTCCCCCAGCTGTTTGTCCAGACATATCTGTATCCTGGTGTTTCTGGGGACCGTTCACACCTTCGTCTGAATTCTAATTCTGCACCCAAAAATCAAAACCCAACACAAAAGCACCGACTCTATCGTCAATAAATAATCGAGACAGATGAAGAATTACGGCGAGGGGAATCAATTTCAATTCAAAGTTTCTGACAAGCTAATGGATTGAGCTCCGGTTCGGCCGTGGCGGTGATGTAAAGTGCCGCCGGCCGCCGGAGATGAAGGCAAAATCTCAACTGCTGCCATGATCCACTACTTTCCCTCTGTGATTGGAAATCTCATGATGTATGGAGGAGATCAGGGAAAGTATTGACTTCTTTTTTTTTTTTTTTCCTTGCACAATCATCGCTCTCATTGCATACCTCAAGGTCTCGTATTAATCATTTATCGCCTCAGGAATTAATGCTATTTTCAGAGGTGACAGAAGTACTCAGATCCTTTATTTAACCGATAGCACCATAAAATAAAAATATTTCATTACAATCAAATGTTCTGCATTTAAAATCCTACATAAAGGTTCTTTATACGATATCCAGAACATTAATATAGCAACAAACTACTATTAAGATATAGAGGAGTAATGTCTACCTGAGCAGAGAATGAAGTCACTCTCCCTATGTGTGTGTTGTAATCAGAGCTTCTCTGTGCTTTGGTGATATATAGCTGGGCCGGCCGTGCGTGCTCTTAGTGCATGTTCGTGCATGCGAATGTGCCCCACTGGCTAGCTCATGGTTGCCACTCTGCACTGCTCTCATACGCCGATTACAGCTGATAATGTCGTCCGACTGACGGTGTCGTCACGGAAGCGTAGCACCCAAAAGCCCAGTTGCACCAAAATTCGTATAAATAACATGATAATGTGGAAGGCAAAACCAACAAACAAAATTCTTACGTTAGTGGCGTTAGTGGCGTTAGTGACGTGTTTTCCATACTTATGTAACATTGTTTCCGTACATATTTTACTTAGTATACATACGTATTTTAAGGCCAACCATGATGTTTTTCCTAAGTCGAATTAAGTGGTTTTGTTGTCTAAATCTAAGTGAGTGGTTTTGTTGCCCACTCGTTGTACTGCACCTTCATACATGCATGTCATATTCACGCCTCGGCAAGGCAAAACGTGCCACTGACACTTTATCCTCGCTATCCTTGTCTTGACACCGGGTTTCACCCTCCCTCACTCACTCCCCCCCAAGTTAACACTGTGACCTCTGTCAGCACTGTTGCCGTTGTTTTCACTGTTAGTGCTGTTAGCTGCGAGCCGCTGGCTCAGCTGTCGCCGTGTTGAGAACCGTCAAGGTTGAGCTAGTTTTAACTATTTTATAATTTAGTCAGGGGTTCCCAACCTACTGGAGTCGAGCCCCCCTCCAAAGATCACAAGATAAATCTAATCCGAGGGGTCAGACTGAAGAAACATTGTGCTACACAAATCTATATTCATATTCATTTTTTTTAATTCTCTAATATTTCTTTTTTGTGAAGTATTGGAGAGTTTTACCTCTTGGGTGCCTCAAACTGTTATTGAAATTAAGACATGAGACATTTAGATGGGAAATATCTCTTTCTCTTATCTCTGACAAGGAACTACGACCAGATACAAGCCAGAAAGTTGGGAAAAATGTCATGTTATCACCTGGGCAGTCTAGTTGTTTCCCCGTGTTTCCTCTGTTTCCCTGTCCTTTTGTCTCTTGTGTGTTTTACCCTGTCAGTCTGGTCTGTCTGTCGGTAAGGAGGTGTGGCCATCTCCTCCTCCCTCTCCTGGGCGGTGGTTGCTGGAGCAGCTGACACCAATCACTCAATCAAGACAGACTCTGCAGTATATCAACCCTGGTCTTCCTGCCATTCATCGCCAGATTGTTTTCGTCGCCACAGTGGTAGTAACGCATTCAGGCTCTCTTACCTTGCTTGTTAGTTTTTGACTTTGTCTCTGCTCACTCTGTACCTTTTTGTGCTCATCCAGTTTTTGTCCTTTTTGCCCTAGTGTGGTATACTTACCTGCCAGCTGGCTCCGCTTCCTGCTGTACCTACCTGCTCACTCCCCAACATCATTGCTTCCCCTCGGATCACAAGTGGACTGGAATCACCATCTGGAGGATCACTGGAACCCCATTCCCCATGCTCCTCGCTCCCTTTAAGACTTTAAGTCTTAATCCCAGCCACGTCGGACTCTGAGAACCCCAGCCCTGTCCACCGTTCAAATTTATTATTATTAATAAATTCTTATATTGTTACAACTTTAAACTTGACTAGTGTGTGCTGCTTTTGGGTCCACGTTTTGTTACATAACAAAAAACTCTTTCAATCTTATATGCTTAACTGAAAAAGTAACTCCAGCGGACAGATAAATGTAGTGGAGTTAAAAGTATAAAGTAGCATAAAATGTAAATACTCAAGTAAAAGTACTTAAATGAATGCACGCAGTTATTTTCCATCGCTGGTTATTTTTTACATGTGAAAGAAAGAAAGCAAACAGGGAACAAAGTGTTTTGGGACAAAGGTTTAAAAACTTGAAATCAATCCGTCATTAGATTGGACTTTGACACTTGTGTGTGTTTGTAACTGTGGCTGTTACTCATTCTCTATCTGGCTGCAAGGCTTGCCATGCACCGAGTTATAGTCATAGTCCTAACTTTGTTTGGCAGCTAAATATGATAGGATCTTCTTTTTTAATGCGTTCCAGATGGAGGAAATAGTAATTTGCATCCGTTATCAGCAGGATAAGACGAGGCTGTGTCAAACTGCTAAAGAAAATTCAATCTCTTTCTCTCACCTCACCCTCCTCCCCGTCTCCTGTATTTACGAGGGTCTAAAGTGTCATCTGTCGACCTCAGAATGCTCTCGGAGCAACTTGAACTTTTAAAACCGTTAATTAAGACTTGTTCTGACACATTCGGCGCTGATTTCTCAGGCAGGAAATCCATATTCATATTTCAGTGAGAAGAAGGTCATGCAGCGCAACGCCAAGAGACCAGTCACCCGTGGATGTCTTTGAGCAGGACTTTGCGTCGCCTCATCAATTTTTAATTGATTTATTCATCTATTCATGAATTAGCTTAGCTTGTCTCCAAAGCACACATGAATATCTAAAGTACACACCAGCCCCCTGATGTATAATTGCATTCCCGTGGTGTGTCAGTAGTCAGCTGACTGTCACTCATCATCATGGCTGCTAATGGTTCCAGGTTATTTGCCGCTCAGAGAAGCTGACGGGGAACTTTTTCCCTTAATGAAGTCGTTCCCAAGAGAAGATTGTTGAAATTAGAATCAACATCTAAGTTCCCAAGACAGAATACAGTAAATAATGTCTTTAATCAGGCGTGTGGAGAATATCGAGGCATTGATGCGTCCGCTGAAGCCCGTTTTCTGTTTGACTGGACTGAACATTGACAGTTGCTTTAGGCTCCTGATATAATCACCGTGTTAACTTTGGCTGCATTATTTCCCTCACAGCGATGTTTCTTCTCGGCGCCAAACAGCATTGCCTAAATAAAAGTAATTATTTACTCTGTAACTTACCCTCGAATGTAACATGCTGCATTACAAAGTTGCCCTTTAAAGGAACAGTGTGAAACTTTTAGGGGGATCTATTGGCAGAAATGGAATATAATATTAATAAGTACGTTTTCTTTAGTGATTAATCACCTGAAAATATGAATCATTTTGTTTTTGGTTACCTTAATCACAGTACCTTTTAACATTTGTGAAATAAATTACTTTATTAGACTTGTGTTTGTGTCTGCATTTGAGTCCACGCTTTTGTTGAACCAGAACATAACATTTTTTTAGGAAAAATTGCAGAAATTATGAATTATTTGGACTATACTCAAAATTGGAGGAATAATTTTGATGGATTATCACAGACCGGTACATGTCAAAGTTTAGTCCGAATATTATAATATAAAAAAAATGTTTATTGACAGTGTGACACGTTGCACCACCGGGTCAAAATTGACACCACAGGTGCTATAATTTTGAATAAAAATACCCATAATGCAACAAAAGTAGTGGTCATTATTTCTTTTTGCAAAGACCATATAAGGGAACCATCCATGTGATTTTGGGGCAATTAGGTGAAAGACATCCATATTTATGATATAATGAAGTTTGAAAATGGATCAAATTTGACCCAAAGACAACAGGAGGGTTAAGAAATTCAAATCTCCAACACTGATGTAGAAAAGATAAGAATAGAGTAGACTGATTTTAATATTATTATTATTCAGTAGGTTTTATTTTACGTCCTATGTTATGCATTCTGTGTATTCTATTTCATCGTATTTTATCTTTTATAACGTGTTTCTTGATGCTTTTAATGTTTTATGTAAAGCGCCTTGTTGCTGAAATGTACTATATAAATAATTTTGCCTTGCCTTGCCTTGGCAACAGGCATAGGATATTGGACAACATGAAAACAGATGGCAAATATATTAGGAGTCATTAGGAGTTATAGCACTTTATTATTTTTATTTCACTTTAAAAACATACCAGAGCATTAAGTGTGATGTGTATCTTTTATTAAAAGAAAACTGTAATGAAAACAAAAATATAATAAAATTGCTTGGGCATTGTCACTTTAAAAGTTTATGACTAACATCAGATCACAGTTTAATGACGTGTTGAAGGGCCATAAAGTGGTTTTGCACATTAACTACAAATTGCATTCACTTTACATCACTGCTGACATCTTCCTATACGATACCTTTGTTCATTGATTTTTATCACTGCCAGGTTTCAGCTCATTTCACAACAGGATGACAATCAACTAGCAGTGACCTAAATGTGCTTTAGATACATAATCCATCTCAGTGAACATTTATCAGCTTTGTTTTTTTTTTTCAGCTGCACATCATTGCCTGGTAATTGTGTGGTGGTTGCTGCCGGGTGGGATGCTTTTTCTTCAAGAACGCTCTGACATCTGAGATTTGAGTTGATATTTTAATGTAAGAAACGACTAAATTGACACTGTGGTTTTCACAGCATCTACAATTTCTCATTATTTATCTTCTAGGTTTGATTTTCTAACACTACAGCCCTCTGAATGCAATGTGTTGCGTTGTGTTGTGACTCAAATATGAGCTGGCAGTGTGTCCTTGAATGCATCACCAAAGACAGTTTTCAAATAGGTCCTAGTCATGAAAAAACAATGTCAAGCTCATTTCAAAGCACCAGTGTGTAGCATTTAGGGGGATCTATTGGCAGATATGGAATATGATATTAATAAGTATGTTTTCTTTAGTGTATAATCACCTGAAAATAAGAATTGTTGTGTTTTCGTTGCCTTAAAATGAACCGTTTATGTAAATAACCGTTGCATACAGAGGGGGTCATCTTCACCATGTTTCTACAGTAGCCCAGAACGGACAAACCAAACTCTGTTAACTTTTCCTGCTTGGGCCAGAGTCGATAACGTTACTCGCACCCGTCGCTGCCGCTCCCTCTCTCTCTCTTGCTTCAGCACTCACTTCTGTCATGATATCACCTTGGCAGCCTAGTTTTCCTTGTGTTTCCTCTGTTTCCCTGCCCTTTTGTCTCCTGTGTGTTTTCCCTGTTTGTCTAGTATGTCAGTGTGTTGGGAGGTGTAGCCTTCCTCCTCCTCCTCCTCCTCCTGGGCGGGCACTGCTGGAGCAGCTGACAGCAATTAACCAACCATCACACACACCTGCAGTATATCTACCCTGGTCTTCCAGCCAATCATCGCCAGATCGTTCCGTCGCCCTCAGTGGTACAAGACACATTCAGGCACTCAGTATATTACTCTTGACTTTGCTTTTGCTCATGTTTTTGAATTTTTGGACTCACCTTGTTTTTGCTCTGTGTTTAGGTCTGTTCACCTGCCAGCTGTTGCTGCTTCCTGGTTCCAACCTGCCTGCTCACTCCTACACGCTGCTCCTCCTCGACCTGGATCCTTACCTTAGTTACTACCCTGCCTGTTCACTCTCCCACGCCATTCCACCTCTCGGAGCTCAAGTGGATTCATCTGTTCCTCTTTAAGGATTCCTGGACACCCCTCCCTGTGCCCCCCGTTCCGTGAATTGAGTATTGACTTTATTACTGCCACGTTTCGGACCTCCAGGAACCTCAGCCCTAATCACTTTTGTTGAACCAGAACATAACAACTTCCCATGTACACACACACACTATGCACTGGCTTTGCTCCGACTGGCTCTTGAGAAGGACATTCACGTTTTCGCGTTGGGCCACCAACACGCTTGGCACATGGAAGAGTCTTCAGTTGGTTGCAATCTCCTCACCTCACTGCTAGATACCATCAGATCCTACCCACTGGACTTTTAAGTGCTTTTGAGTTATTTAATTTAAGTGGCTGCTTAGAAGGTAGGAAATCATTCCAAAAACAGGGTACTCTATGTAAAGTTTTGTAATAATGATAGTTAAAATGTGCAACACCACAATCTTTGTTCAACTCCCCAAAACCCACATTCGTCACTGGAACTAACTGTGCTTTTAGGAAAATGAAAAATGATTTATCTTTCAAATATCACACAGCTGCTAGAAGTCAATAATAATTGTACAATAGTGTTTTTATTACGACATCTACAAAGGACCAAATGTTTGTTGATATCTGATATCTGTCCTCCACTTTCAGAAATAAACAGTACATGGATAAAAACCATGAACCTTCGCTCCAGTGCATAAATGCATCTCACGACTAAAAAATAAAGATAATGTAAGGCTACAAATTCCAGATCGAACTCTGGATCTCCATCAGGGAAATCTGTGCACCAAATCTCAACCGAGTTTAATTGTATTTTCTTGAGGCTAATAAACAGACCAGCAGACAGGACATCATATAAACCCCACAAATAAAAGCTAACTAGAAGGACAGTGAGATGACTCCTCATTACGGGACAGACACTCCAGTTCCCAATAAGAGCAGGACAGATGTTCCAGCGTTCCTTTTTAATTTCCTGTTCATATCAAAGCTGCTGCACTTGAATTAGGCTAATGCTTACAGGAGGATTGTAACAGCGGGGAGTCTGTGTCGGTACGTGGTGTTACACGGTGTGATCTGAATGATTTAGGACCACTTACACTTTAAAACAGCTGCAGCGCATTTTCAGATACGCAAACACGACAACACCGAGAGCACTCCACGCCCTCGACTCGAGCACATGTCGAATTAGAACGAATATCACATGAGGACATGGCGGCATGGAGGATATATGTAATCTACATTTTAAGGGGCTTGAAGGCTAATTATAATTGCAAATTGGGAACTTGACTCCTGGCCCTCTTTCTGCGCAGTCCCAGTTTGAACTGATCATTAAAGGCTACATCCACTCAAAATGCACACTCCTCACATCCTCTCAGCGAGGACTGTTTTGCTTTTTTTTTTAGTTATTTTGAATTCTGCATCTTATACATTGCGGTACAATTTCACATCTTTACATCATCTACCTTTTTAACATAAATGTCTTTAATTATAAATACTTAAAAAGCAGTTATGGAGATAACAGACTTTAGTGCAGACTTTTGGAGTCCATATGCTGTTTGAGATACGAGGGAGGGTCAGGTTTTAAACGCCTAATTCAATATACTTAATGGCTGCCACTAGTGGGATTTGTAACAAGCCATTTCCCTCAAAGCCATGTGAAATTACCTCTGAAATGAAGGGCTACTCTAAAACACATTTTAGGATTTTAATCTTCCTTCTAAGGAGGAGGCCCCTTGTGCTTGCTTTTAGAGTTAAGGCTGGCGTATGATTGAAACAAATTATAACATGACGTCCGACCACGTCTGAAGCCGAAAATGGCCACACTTTCAGGTGGGATGAAAAGCCATCATCACAGAGACGGGCTAGACATAAAAACTGCACAAAGGGGACATTGGCTGCTCAATTAAATTTTTATCAAAATCGCAATATGGCCTACTTCAATTTTCAAATCGCAGGAGGCGCAATATTTGTTAAAGGCAAAATGTGTATCAAAATACCATTTTAAATTAAATGTTGTTGTGTTGCAGAAAAGGCCTTGGCTACACGTCATATTAATACGTTCATCATTCCCCTCTAATATTGCAAATCATATCGCAATTGACCCTTGTGTTGGAAAAATACAAACGTGCACATTCCAAAGGTCATGACGGGTGACACTCATTGCCCTTAAGGCCTATTTCTGTTTCGGTGTCGGTCACCTAGTCAACGAACTTGTAGCGCCTATTTGAGGACAAGTAACCCTAAAAAGGACAGAAGTGTCAGTCAGACAGACAATGTGAGATGTACGACTGCGAGCCTGCACGCAAGGGTATGAATGTCACGAAACGGAGAGCTTCAGGGCTCTCAGCCCTGAACATTTATGTTGATGGTTGTTTGCCCACTTGCAAGTGTTTATTAAACCTTTAAAAGACTTTCTCTTGATTTTCGAGTCCTTCTTTACAGAAATTGCCTCCACAACCCTTCGCTAAGTCCCGCCCCTCTAACGCAGACTGGCCAGTCGTAGCGTAGCATCGGCCAACGTCAACCATGGTGCGACAACACGGCTCTGCTCCATAGACTCTTCATTCGGTCGTTTCAGATTGTTTTAATTTTCAGGATGGTTTTGTGGATTTCAAGCCAGTCATGGTTAAACATTGTGTAATGGTGCCTTCAAATTAAACTTGTGAGCTGGTGTTTACAACATGGGAAGTTGTGTACACGATATGCTTGGCGTTCAAGTGGTTAAGTCGTGAGAACACTGCTGTTAGGCAACGGCAATATTAATGTTACAGCGGGGGTCTTGAAGCCACAGAGGCTATAACATAATGCAGGAAATGAAAGGTCTACTGACAGAGGAAAAAGATGAGGTTGTTGGGAATATCAACATTTTACTCAGACATGTTATAAAATTACGAAGAATTACAATATACGACTAAAATTACAATATGTTCTCTTATTATGTCCCGAAAAATGAACTTCCATGGCCTCTGCCATTTCTGACAACGTCAACAAACACGTCACAACTCGTGAACTCAGAGCTTTCAGAAACTTTCCATGAGGTCGTGAATACCACAAGAGGGGGGCGTTCATATGGACTCTTCTCGTGAACATGGTAAACACGACCCCATTTGAAGGCACCATAATAGTGATACTCGTTACCCGGAGAGGTTGGAAGGAGATGGACGTTTCTAAAATGGTTTTACATAGAAACATAACGTTTTAGAAATGAATATGACGCTCAAAATCCACAAAACCAGTCTGAAAGTGAAGAAAATCTGAAACGATTGCATGAGAGTCTATGGAGCAGAGCTGTATAGCTGTCAGAGCTGGTCGATGCTACGCTATGATTGGCCAGTCTGCGACATAGGGGCGGGACTTAGAGAAAGGTCAATTTCAATATCAGTCAAAATAATTGCAATTAGATTTTTTTTCAAAATCATTCAGTCGTAGTCTCTCGTCAAAGTCACTCATGCCATCATACTCAGTTGTCAAGTCATTGTGAAGAATGAAGTTCAAATCTCATGTACTTTCTCCCCTCTGCACACCGGAGCAATCGCTGTGTAAAGTTACAAAAAGTTTCCGAAGCAGCCCTCCCAAAAACTGACATAAGATCCGACAATAACTTTGTTTGAAGCGCCCTGATCCCTTAAGCCAGACGTTTTCACTCCCAAAAACCAAATTGGAAATTGGAAAAGTGTGGATGTGAGAAACTGAACTTTAGGGAAAATGATGGCATAAGCCTGCTCATACACGGTTGGGAGCAATTTTCTGTTGCCTCTAATCTAGTCTTGCATAGCCAGACCTCCACAGCGCTGTCTCAGGAGTAAAGAAAGGTCTGGCTCATTATCATACAGGTATACATGTAGGGTAAGCATCATGTTTCACAAGTGATGTCGCTTATAAATGCATGCTAAATGCATCGGTTGCAGATACAGCGTTGGTTTTGATTAGTGAAACTTCAAATAATAAGTACACTTTAAAAAAAAAGTGTAAAATGACGGACATGTTGCGGCAGCAGGGGCGCCACAAAATGTCTGTTAAAAAAAAAGGAAAAAATACTGTCCGTTAATTAACATAAATAAACTGTAAAAACAAAAAAAAACAGTAATTATCTTTATATAATTAGCCTTTATTACTGTAATATTACAAGAAATATTTTACTTTTAACATATATTTATAGTTAGAATAGTCATACAGCATAAATCTAAGACCATTTACATATAAATCACAAATGAAACATGTAATTTACATTAACTCTCAGAAGTTTTGCAAAAAAAATCTGTATTTTTACAAGAAATATTTTTAGAATTCCATGAAATCCTTTTCTTCTAACATAAATT